>LQNS02000226.1:5686742-5735321 GCA_001587735.2 Parhyale hawaiensis
CATTTGAGGTTCCCTAAGATATAGTTATGCAATTATAAGGTAGTAAAATCTTGTGTTGGAAAGGTAGTAAAAAGTAGTAAAAGGTAGTAAAATATGGTTTTCACATTTTTGTAGACACCTTTTCCTGGGACATTTCAGCATTGCGTTTAATGCAATAAATTTATTGCGTTTTTATTTTATTGTTCAGATATGTGAACGCGCTAGCGATTACCGACAGCTGGGAATATAGCTATTAGAACTGTGCAGTGGCTTCGAACGCGTTCAGTAAAAAAAATGACTTCCAGACATATTTCATTAATACAGAGCCTTCAATTTAGGCTGTTTACCAAGGAATTATCATCGTATATTCCTCCTCTATATTTATGGATTTGGCTGATTTTTCAAAAATTGTGATATTTCTCTTTAAAAAAACTAAAAATTGCTACAAGCTTCGCTACGTCATGAATGGTGGCAAAAATTGCCTTGCGGTAAAGTCAGTATTTTCAAAAATATAAACTACGTGATATCTTGGATGAATGCTAGGGGTGCGTAGTCAGACAGACCGAGTCCAATTCCCACTCCGGTTGCTGGGTCCAGCCTGTTGCTGACTCCGATTCTGTCATCCAGGTAACTGACTACGTATGTTGGCCCTTCATGTTTCAGGTAAACATTAATTTTATAAGTTTTGTAGTAAGAAATGTGTGCGTGTGATGTCTTCAAATGGGTAGTAGGCGCTCAAGAGTTGAGGGGTTCGCTTGCACACTGAAAATATTTCGTTTCTAGTTTCTAGATAAAAGTTCCCATTGCGCTCACCTGATACGCTGTACGGTTTAGCTCATGAAGACGGAATTTTTCAGTCTTGGCAATTTTAAACAGACGCGTAATATAATTTATATTATAATGAAAAACTATAATTTTTTTTATGTGACTAGTGGCTTCCAAGTTGACGAGTGTCAATGTGCTCGCTTGCGTAGCCTAGATGATATAGATGGAATTGACGTTAAATAAAGGAGTGCATCTGCAGTCTCTCGTTTTTTCGTCAATAGAAAATCAAACTTCGTTAATGCAGAGAAAACTCGCCACCAGCACACTGTGGGGTAGACTTTCTTTGACTCAATAAATATTTTCATGTCTCAAATTTTGTTCCCTTTTTATACAAAATCACCAGACCACGGCTGCTCTGTGTACATGGAGGGACTCTCGTACTGTATCAAGTTACGCTCAATTGAACAAATGTGTGTTCCGGCGCATTGGCTTGTCACAAACACACTGACGTCCCTCAAGCTACCATAAGTTACCGGTATCATGTGTTTGGGTAGCTGCTACCGAGGACTGTTGCTATTTCTAGTTTTACAAATGCACGGTGTCTGAATATACGATATAAAAATATCGTTCACCACGTTAAAGTGATATTAGTCATGCCACATTTGATGGTTAATATGAACGGCTTTAAGGTCAATTCATTCAGTGATGCATTCCCCTTTCAGGCGTGTGTCAATGTGGAGATATTATGCTTCTCAACATCTGGTTTCTCTGGGCGCTTGTGCATTTCTTTGGCCAGAAGATGCCTTTGTCTCTCTGGTTCACGGATTCTACCATGCGCAATATTGTTCATTTGGCACTTCACTTGCTGGGCCCTGGCGGGGTAAGACGAAATTCTGATGTGAAAGTTTTTGTATTAATTCCCTCGATGTATATAAGTAGGCTGATTTAGTTATTGAGCATAATTAGATTGGATAGGCGGCAGTAGACGAACCAATAGGCCCATTCCCAAAGAAACACCGGAACCTAAGCCCTGGCCCTCTATGAGCTATTGCCATAATTGTCCTAGACATGGGTTCATTCGCTGGAAATCTAGTTTCAAGGTATAATGGAGCTCCAATTGGCCACAATCAGTGCTTAAAATACGGACGTTTCGGATAATTAGTTAACCACCATTACTCGTTTTGAAAATCCGACACTCATAAGAAAGATACTAGTAAATAAAGCGAATAAAATTTCTCTTGGTTTCAAAAAACCCGCAATCACTAGGGAATTAGGTAAGCTTCACTGCCTTCGTACATTTGATCCCAGACGTAATTTTTCAATGTACAATTATTCTAAAATGCGGAGGCAAGTAGCGAATTCAGTACAGTGTGATTCTTTAGATATCGCCGGTTATTGGGTTTTAAAAACAAACCTGTTCGAAAAGAAGTTCTTTTGTGTTAGGCGCTTCTCACAAATAACCGGAGAGCTGTGCTTCTAATACACTTGTCTGCATCATTTTTGAGGTTTGTGGTTTGTCGAGTGTTTCTATATGGCTTTTGCATTCCGAATTCAGAAATGTAAGCAAATGTGCCCTATCAGGGTAGGTTTTCATTCTATCTCAATTTTAAGAACATAAATTACTGGAAATAACGTGTTTTCTGATGAACTTTAGGTAAACTAAGTATCATTTTTTTCTAAATATAATGATAAAAGGCTTCTAGAGAGCGTGTATAAGTATTTTATATTGTCTTTTAACAAATTTATGAAATATATATGTTGAGTAACGGCCAAAATGGCAACATCGTGGTAGGGACAATGAGTTACCATTCATTGTACCTATCTCTTGTCATCAACTCTCTAGGCAACCATCAAAATTGAGATTATGAACGTGTTATTAGTTAGCTCTTGAAAAACTACCAAGCTCTAGGCGCGTTTATGTCCATGAAAATGCATTTCTTTGGTTTGTATTTAGACTATATTCCGGAAAACTGGTGATTTGAGCAAAGAGCTATGAGAGCGTTTTCTTAAGGATATTCGAGTAATGGAGGAGATGTATTTCATCTTTAAGTTCACATGAACTCTAGTTGTGTCCTATTTTAGGCATAAGACACACATTTTCCATTATTTATGCGGTATGTGAAAACTATAAATATTAATGGTTTAATTATCATTTGTTTTCTTAAAACCAAAATAGCCAAAAACCCTGACCTGATTGAACAAAAGATCTACATTTTCAAACTCAGCATGGAAAATGCATTTAAGATCTGCTCACAAACACTAAACCTCTTTAAAAAGGTTTTAAAGTACAGCCAGTGATATGAGTTGCTTGCAGCGTTCCCACTTGCAAGTGGGAACCTAGTATTATTTCTCCCACCCTCCTAGTCATTGGAATCCATAGATTTCCTTTGTGGGATGTATGCCAAGTCTTTTTTTTCCTGCCACTCTTAGTGACGGTCATTATACCATTCTCCCTCATGTTATCAGCTTCTTATAATTCGATGTGTTCTTCTATGCCTGAGCTTCTTGCTTTTGTTTGCTTTCTCGTATTGAAATATTTTGTAGCGTCGAGTGAGACAGAAGTAATTCATGTTGCATTGAAAAATTTGCGACTGTAGCCAAGAAGTGTTGAAAATGCACCATCATTTGTCACTTTTCCGTAGAACTTTCACACGTTCTACAGGTCATTATTGTCCAGTAGCTAGGGCATCTCTACTTTAAGAGTATTTATGTTACACTGTTCTATGAGTTTATATGTAGCGTTCTAACTTGGTGCATCATCACCTGCGCATCTCACGTTCAGGATATTAGAAGAAGCATTGCATTTAATATACCTAGTAGCACAGTCATCGATTGGAAAGTGGCTCATATAATTCTTGCACTACTGTTTATTCTTTGCCTTCTTTTTATGGACGCGTACCGTATTGCTTTCCACAACAGAAAGCATTTGCAGCTGTTGGAGTCGTGAAGTTACTTACGGATCTATTCGCTCTGGAGCCGACCTTGGCTCAATACGTGAGTAGTGCGAGTTTTCTAGTTGCTCTCTTCTTGTCTTTGTCTCTAGTCACTACGGCTTGCGACACATGACAGTCTTCTGTCCTGTATCCAGGTGGCAGCGTTTGAACGCGTTGCTGGGTCTATTTAAGTATCAAAAAGTGATCTGCTTTTTGAGGTGGAAGTGCCTCAGCTTTTGGGGAGCCGTTTAAAACTTCACTAAAGTGACTCTTGCCAGCCCGCGGGCATGACGGCGGCCATTTTAGCGGATTTCTGGGTAGACATTCAAATGTATCGGCTCGTCCGCGAGTCCAATGGAGACACTGCGGAACTGTAGCACCTCCTTAAATCATTCGATAATACCGGGAACGTTGAATAGGAGGTTATGTTTTTATCGGAGTTTGTTTTCTGTTTGTCTATTTGTCACCAAGATAACTCAAAAAGTTGTGGACCAATTTGAATAAATTTTACAGTGATTGTTAGGTACGTTAGAAGGAACAAATTGATTAACTTTTGGTGAAGATCCGTCCAACCGATTGTTTGTCCTGTGTTTTTACGGATGGATCTTCAGGAAAATTGCAGCAATTGTTGGGAATGTTACGATGAGCTGCTGACCAAATTTGTTAGGTAGTCTCTCTGTTCGATTTTTGTCTCTATTTTTACGTCCGCCAAGGAGTTAACGTTATCGTCGTGTCTGTTTGGCTCTTTGTCTGTTACCCAGATAACTCCAAAGGTTATAGACAGGTTTTTATGAAATTTATAGATTGTTAGGTGCGTCAACAGTAACAGATAATGAACATTTTGGTAAGGATGCGTTTAGCCGTTTGATTGTCTGCCTCTTTTTGCCCTTAGTACTTTAACTCAAAAGGTTAGGGACGGGTTTTTATAAAATTTACACGAGTTGTTAGGTGTGTGATGGAGAGTAAATTCAATTCTTGTGATGAGGTTTCTTCCTTCGCTTGTCTCAGCGTTTGAATTATTGTTTGATAGCAAAATAACTGGAGAAGTTATTAATGCATCTTTATGAAATTTACAGGAATTCATTGAAATGTTAAAAGATGCAAATTATGAAATTTTGGTGATGATCGGCTGGTCAGTTAATGTAGTCTATTTGACTAATGTTTGTCCGGATCTTCAAGAAAATTACCTCAAGCTGTGACTACTTGCAAATGGCACAAATAAATTTTTCGTTAACATTGCCTAGCTGTGCGAGTTGGCGGATGTATGCTTTCTCAGAGTGATCAAGTTGTTTTTATGTTTGTCAAAACCTAACTCAAAAAGTGGGGGACGGATCTTCATCAAATTTGCAGGAATTGTTAGAAGTGATGAAAGGCACAAATGACCCAGTTTGGTGAATGTCGTTTTTTTTTTTTTTTGCTTGTGTGTTTGACTATGTTTTGTCTTAGTGTTTGTCGGAGCATAACTCAAAGTTTTCCGACGGATTTTCAGGAAAATTACAGGAAGTGTTAATAACGTCGAGAGGTAGAAATGGTCAAATTTTGATGATAAAAAATCCTGGTATCAGGACTAATTACAATATTTGTTACCATTACCTTGTTTGGCGGAGTTATGCGCTCTCAGAGCGGTTTAGTTGTTTTTGTTTCCAGTTTTTTAATGAAAGAATAAAGGCATTTATTGTATTAAATCTGGGTGAATGGCCACTAGCATTCGAGCGCTACAAAGGGAAATTACTTGGCTGGGCTATGGTGTGCAGCGGGCCCTATTATGTTTCTCTGACTGGTTGCATTATTGCCGTAATTATTTCTGGAAATACTTCAAGCTGCTCGTCAGCAAAGCAGCCGAATCTAATATTTTCATAACAATGCTCGAGAGATCGTCAGCTCTTGGTCCTGTTCTGTGTGGCTCGCCCACCCGTGTTGTTGGAAGTAGTCCCTCCAGCGGGACTCTGTTTGAAGGTGTCCTTAGCCCTCTGAAATCTTTTATTCATATTTATTTTGCTTCCTTTCCCCTCACGTTGCATAGGATGAGCCATAGGACATATAGTTAGACTAGTTAGGTTTGCCCATCCTATGTTAAAGGGACCAGCGCCCTCAGAGGACCCTGTGGGGTTACCTTAGCTGTTAGCTAGGCCTTCGGGATGTCTGTCTTTCGTGCCCACTTTGCTTCCTTCCAATTTCATGCTCTTACTGATATTAATTTCTTGTTTTCCTTCTCGTCTTTCCCCACTTGCTGTTCCCATGCGCTTTGATCTTGTGTGAGAACACTTCCGTGCACGGGTTCCACCTGCGTGTCGACATATTATAGGCCGTAGTATGTACCTTCATTTTCCTCTATTAGAACAACTTAGTTCGGAATTAGGGAGGCTTAATCTATCGTATAGTATGCTATGCATTTCTCCTTCACACTTCTAGTAATGATGCTTTATTCTGTTCTTCTTTCCCGACTTGCTGTTCCCCTGCGCGTTGACTCATGCATTCTTCATGTCCCTTCTATCTTCCTCTCCTTGGAGGATCACAGTGTACGCTGTGGGTAGGGCGGCTGAAATAAGAATATAATAATTATAATGTCTTTAATTCTGCAACTGACGGGTCGTGAAGTTGCAACCGATGCCTGCCAGTGAAGCCCTAACAGCTCTTGTGTATCTAGCGGGTGGCCAAATAAGTCCGCCTTTTTCCGCTCACCGGCGGGTCGCGTGTCGTGTCCATGGCGCCGGTCTCTCGACTTCTACTTTTTTCGCACGCTTTAAATTCGCAGTGTAAATGGAATAAATTGCCAATTTTCGTTTCTTCCATATTCATGCGCTGTCGTCGGAATTTACCGAGATCTCGTTCATTTTTACCTCCGCCAAGGAGGCTATGTTTTCGTCGTGTTTGTCTCTTTGTCTGTCTGTTTGTTTGTCTGTCTGTCACCAAGATAACTCAAAAAGTTATGAACAGATTTGGACGAAATTTATAAAGATTGTTAGGTATGATTAACTTTTGGTGAAGATATGTCCATCCGTTTGTTTGTCTGCCCCATTTTTCTCGGTGCCATAACTCAAAAAGTTGTGGATGGATTTTTATGAAATCAACATGAATGGTAAGTATGTAACATAGAGTAAATGGCGAAATTTTGGTAATGATCCGTTTGTTCGTTCGTTTGTCACCAATTTTAATTTTATGTTTGTTAGCACAATAACTCAAAAAAATAATGAATGGATTTCTATGATATTTATAAGGGTTGTTAGTAATGTTAAAAGACATAAATGATCAAATTTTGGTGCAGATTGGTTTGTTCGTTTGTATGTTTGACTCATGTTTGTCATCACGTATGTTAGCAGTATAACTCAGAAAGTTATGAACGGATCTTCAAGAAATTTGCACAGGCTGTTATTACTATCAAAAGGCACAAATGATTAGATTTTGGAGTATATACAAAGAAAATTATGGCTCCAGAGCCAATTTGCTTTTTTTTGCTACCGTTGCCTCGCTTAGCAGAGGTATGCGCTCTCAGAGTGCTTTATAAAGTTGAGGATTCATTCTCGGTAGTAAAACCAAATTTTTTAGCCAAGCGAACAATCAATTGTTTCGTACGCAACCGTGTTTCGGAGTGCGATCGAGAAAGTCAGACTCCGACGCCTAAACCTGTTTTAATCTGACGTTGACTCCTTGGACGCCCAAAAATATCACACTTCTACGGTTCACTGATTCGATTTCGTAACACTTTGGTTCATCGATTCCGACAACTGGGTAAGCAAGTTTTAGACTCCGACTTTTGACCCCCAAATTATTTTACTCCTGATTTCCTCAGGGGTATATTCAGGCGGCCCTATCCCTGTCAGAATATATATATATTTGTTTGGGCCTCACTTACCCAATGGCTCCCTCGAGCGCCTGCTCCGCAGGGTGTTGCGACTGTTGTGAAGAGTTATGTGAAGCTAGATCGCTTCTTTATATTTCCCATTTTGTTCTGCAAGGTGGGCCGCCGAATGGTGGTAAGCGACCCTTCCAATGGGGCTCCTACTTATGGAAGGGTACCTCTGCACAGATGTTTCTTTCTTCTCTCTTCTTTTTTTCAATTTTCGTCTTTGATCCTGTGCGGCTAGGCTAAATGAATTTGTTCTGCCGTGCTGTATGGTGTTCGACTTGCTTTGCGTCTTATTTCCTGTCAGTAGTAGCGCACTGACCACTACGAAATTAGAACTCTCCTAAGTTCGACTCTATTTCTAAACCGTAGTAGACGAAAACAGATCGCCCCTATATGTAGTCTTTTTATCTCATACATAAGGGATAGAGCACTTTAAGAGCGCATACCGTATCTCCGCCGAGCAAGACAACAGCAATGAAAAATTCAACTTAGTTCTAAAACAATGATTTTCTTTGTATCATCTCCAACATCGAATCATTTCTGCCTTTTGACAGTAATATCAGCTTCCGTAATTTTGTTAAAGAACCGTTCAAAACTTTTCGAGTTATGCTGCTAATAAACATTAGTCAAACACGCAACAGACCAACTGATCATTACCAAAATTTGTTCATTTATGTATTTCAACATTACTAACAATTCTTGTAAATTTCATACAGATCCGTTAATAACTTTTTAAAGTTATTTTGCTAACACGTATAAAATCAAACACCGAGACAAACAAACAAAAATTTGGTCATTTACTCTTTGTAAAATACCTAACGACTCGTGCAAGTTTCATGAAAATCTGTCGATAACTTTTTGAGTTATGGCATGAAGAAAAATGAGAGAGAAAAAAAAACGGATGAGCGGATCGTCACCACAAGTTAATCATCTGTTTATCCTAACGTACCCGACAATCCCTATGAATTTCGTAAAGATTCGTCCATAACTTCATGAGTTATCTTGATGACAGACGAAGAGGCAAACTCAATGAGAACATAACCTCCTTGGCGGAGGTAATAATAATCTGCAATGTGTAACTTATGCGGTGTAAGCGCCTGATTTTTATATTACGGTAATTTATTGGGTTCGTCGCTGCATGTTATGCTAAAAAATTTCCACGTATACTGGTACTATTCAATCGGTCAGGTCGTTAACACGTTGACTACGTAGTGGTACATATTTATACCACGTGGTACATATCTCATAGCCCGCCATTCGAGCAAACGTAGTCAACGTGTTGAGAAGGAAATGCCATATTTTTTATTCATAGCGTTTGAAAGATTAATACTTTCATACTTTATATTCTCATATCTTGATTTTACATGAGATAGTTTCTTCATTCCATTTAGAAATGCAATTGATGGTGGTTCAATGTAGTGTTATTTTATTGGTGTAAATTTTTTTATTTTTTATTAATGATATAACTACTCTTGGAATGAAGTGTGTTCTGTTCTCCGATGATGCAGTGTTCTACACTACTAACTGCAATTTTCTCTCAGCCATAACTGATATTCAACATATTCTGAGTAAACTGTCGCAATGGTTAATTCAAAATAGACTAATTGCCCATGAGGATAAAACTAAGCTGATGTTATTCACTTCACGCTCTCGTCCTGACTTACCGACGATTCATTTCAACGGTAAAGAATTAGAATGGGTGTCTCAGTTTCGATATCTTGGTTTGATTCTTGATGATAAACTTAGTTTCAAAGCCCGCATTGAAGAGTTGGGCTGAAAGCTCAGTAGAGTTCATGGTATAATATATGTAGTATCTAATTATGTCAATCGTGATTCGTTGAAACAAATTTATTATGCATTAGCGTGTTCCTTGTTAATTCAAAATATTATCATCTGGGGTGCAGCCCCTCATTGTTACATTCGTAGACTATAAGTTGTGCAAAATAATATACTAAGGCGAATACTTCGCGTTAAACGAGGTCGAAATAATATACCGTTGATGAATCGTAGTGATATGTACCGCGATTTACTAATGTTGCAACTTCAAGATGTGTATAACTATTTGCTTCTTACGTTTTTCCGTTCACTCATATCATACATAACCATCCTCTTGTCTTTCAACAATATTACGTATCACTCATACCTCATCAAAACTACGAGGTGAGACGCTCCATTCTCAATCTTCCAAATGTGCGTGTTGATGTAGAGAAACGTTTAACTATTTTCCAAACAGTATCACTTGTTAATCGAATTCCAACTCACCTATGAGATCCTATATCTAATGACGCTTTTAACAAGCGGTATAAAGATTATGTTAGGCAATTGTATTAGTCTAATCATTACTTGTTACCCAAAAAGTTTCACTACTTTTCTATGGGTTATGCAGATATATTACTGTACGTATATTGAACTCAGAAAGTTTTCATTATTGTAATGTTTATCTGTGTGTAATAAACCTATCAATATTTTGGAAACCAAGAATCCTTCAAAACTTATTGTTTATGAATGTGGCTTCTGTCTTGGCACAAATATATACGAAACAGCTCGAAACATTGGTGGGGTATGTGGTGAGTGTGGCGACTGAGCGCGCTGTACGATGATGTCAGAAGTTCCGGTGTGGTGATTTAGAAAATCCGCCCCGCGTATACCTGGGACCAAGATGGATAAGGATGAGATGAAAGGTCTCTTACAACGCGGAAGTTAATAGCAACAGTGTGCTGATGAATGACGTGGATACTTCGATTAAATTCCCTTTTTCATATGCCTTATAGGTGGTAAAACTAACTGTCCACTCAGGATCAGAAGTTTCATTGTTAGTGACCAAATATCTTACGTTTTACTGTTGAAATTTCAAAGGCAAGGGTTGAGTAAGAACACTCGAGTCTCTTGGGGCGAAATGGTTGAGAGCCGCAGCTGGTATCATTTGCCCGTTGTGGTTGTCAGTGGTAATTAATTTTTGTGCCATTTTCTTGTGTATCGTTCTAATAATAAAGCGGGTAGGTTTTACGTCCGTTTTCTCCTAAACGATCACAAAGCATGATTCATAACGTGTTTAGAGACTTCTCGACTTCAATATCTGTACAGTAAGTGAAGCTACTTAAATTTGTAATTGTTTGTGTTGCCTAATAATTTGTTACAAGTGCTGGGGCGTACTATACGGTGATATGTTTGTCAGTGCACTCAGGAGGTGCAGTGCTGTCTCAAGCCCGTACGTATTAATTCTTCTCTTGTGTTGTTTTGCCAGATGTGTGGACCAAGGGGGAGGGCGACGACGACGTATACGTTGATATCAAAGGTCTGCCTGTCTCAAGAGCGAAGTGTGCGATTGTTAGGCCTGCAACTCGCTACTAATATCTTCACAGCTCCACACACCCACGGTCCTGGTGCACCGGTATCCCTAGAACGTGAGTCAACTTCGCCGACCCTCAAGGGCTCGTGGCAAAACCACTAAAAGACGATCGAGCAAAATTCTAGATGGGATTATGCAATGATCTGAACTACCATTAGTTGGTATTAAACAAATAGCTATATTTATTTATATTCATAATTCTAGTTGGGAACTGTTCATAGTATATATCTAGTTAGTTACTTTCCACTGGCTTGTCGTGTGCTTAACTCATTGATACTTGACGTAGTGCTTTGCTCAACACTTCTTAAATTGTGTGATCATAATGAGCATGCGTAGCTCGCCATTGAATAGCAAGACAAGTGCTATGTACACTCCTATGTCTTCAACTTGGTCTACTTACTGCACATGGGGGATGTATGGTGCAGATTTGATTCATGAAAGGAACATTTAACATTAGGTACTGCATCACACTTTATATTGTGACTGCTCTCCAAGTGTACTAGTAAAATATCGTAAAAGTAGCCTTTTGAACTATTACGGCAAACAAAATATGCAAGTCATTTGATACGATTGTAGAAAACCATTGAGAGTGAGCAAAAGCATCACGTTTGCTTGTAGTTCTGTTATGCTATGTGCCGAAATAGACAATATTTCTAAGGAAATTGTGAAAATTGGAGTTTGCTACATGAATAATAACAAATTTCCTAGATTGGGGATCTGCGCTGTATTGGTTATGTTGTGCGCGTTTGATGGATTTGCGCGATCGATCGCGCAAATCCACCAAACGCGCGCAATAGTTATAGCCCGCAAAGTATCCGCTGGGATGTGGAGTTTCCAGAGTATCTGTGTCATTCGGCACTCAGGGCCGTAACAGCGTGGGGTTTTCCTCAAAGTTCCACTGGCAGCCCTAGTAGTGGCATTAGCCCATTAATTACCTGAGTCAAACTGAACATTTCGAAAGACTAGCAGCAATATTATCGACCGAAAGTTGGACACTGCCCGATAATGGGATTAGAATGGATCTGCAGCGGCTTGACCGCTGGCCAGTAAAGACGTGTCGTGTATTGCCGCTACAATTACCCTCCTATACTGCGCTGGAGGAGCTGGGGAGGGCAGGCAAACAGTTTAATATATTATTGTGTAAGCCGCAGCCCAGTGCACTGAGGTGGGTCGCTGGCTGAGAAGTCCAGACATACGTCGGTTACAGTTACTTCCGCCTAGGAGGTTATGCTTTCATCATGTTAAGTCACCAAGTAACTTTAAACGTTATGAACGGATAATTATTGAAATTTACAGGAATCCTTAGAATGTTGAGATATTTACGTAAATAATCGAATTTTAGTGATAATTTGTTTGACGAATGTGTGTCAGCAACATAGCTAACTCAAAAAGTTATGAACGGATATTCTAGAAAGTTACCGAAGCTGCCCTTACGATCGAAAGACACAAATGACCAGATGCTGGGTGCTGAAAGAAAGAGAAATCCTAATTTCTGAACTAATTTGAATTTTTCGTTAACATTGCCTTGTTTGGCGGAGGCATGCGCTCTCAGAGTCCTCTATGCAGTTCTCACGAGTCGGGAGGTCGTATTGAATTGAAACTTTTTTGACAGAGCCTGACGCGCAAGATATTTCTTATGTGAAATTGCAATTGTAGGTTTTTCTTTTGAGAATGGGTACTCGACGAAGTAAACGACAAGTTGCAGTTTTAGATAGGTGTCCCGAGTTATAATATCTACCGCCCTTTTGTGTACATAATTTCAAACTATGGTGTTAATAAATTATTTTATTCTGCCTGCAGCCTCTGCGTGCCTGTTCACCAATAGCGAAGCTGTGATAAACTCTCTTCATGTTCCACTCAGTGTTGCTGTAGCCGCACACTACGCAGCACGCGCTGAGAAAGATTCGGTGTGAAGAAAATAGCAATATGCCATCTTCTGTCGCCCTACCCCGTGTTGACTGTGATATACAAGCGTCATGTGCCACCAGGTGCGTGCTGCGCTCGTACCGAATTTGTTATACCTACTGTTTTCATTTCAACTGACGTTGAGCCATGATTATTGTTTTTTCTTTTAGGTTAAATATACCAGGGTCAGTAATAATCTGCTAGAAAACTGTCCTAAACCTAATATTAATGATTATTATTCTTATTATTATAGTGGGTTGGGGTACTAGCGCCGCAGGCATCACGCCCGCCTCGCGCCGAAATTATTATTCTTAGAAGACGACACTTCGTATGGTTTCTATTGACCATTTCGAATAGCAGCAAGATTTATTATATGTACAATTTTTTTGTTTGCTTAGTAACCTATCGTATTTAACTACTACCAAAAACTGTTTTGGCGGGAGTTTAATATGTCATCAGAGTAGTTTTTGATCACCAATCGGTGGCAAATGAAGTAATCACTTTACTGACGCGAAGTGACTTTTCAATCAGTGGCGTTTTGTGTGTAAGAAATTGAAACTTCCATTTTTTTGGTGTTCACAAAGCGAAAAGTCAGATTGTGACTTAAAATATAAAAATCTCGATTATTCGCTGTATAAACTAGAGTAGGTGTAACTACGCTCACGAATTTGAAATGACTGAACATACTTATTACTGAACTTTAACATCATACTCTAACGCCCCAAAGATCTTATTGATTTCCGAGTTTTTCAGCAACTCTCAAGTTCTTGAGTTGCAACAGTATTAGTATTATGTGGCCAAAATTTGAATAAGTTAGCTGTAGGACAACGAAGCACATTTGCATCAGTACTACGTGATAACTGATGTACAGTAAGGTGGATCTCATTACAATTAATTTTTTTACTAACAAGTATATGACATTTTATTTCTGTACTGGTTTGGCTTTATCCTTTTAGCTTAGGTACTGTACCGTAATAGACGATGTTTAATTAAACATTGTTTGATGTCGACTGTTCCGCCAATTATAACATGTGCACTTTGACATTTTTTTAATAAATTTTGTACAACAGATAAACTTTCCACCTTCGAATGCATCAGAAGTACAGTGAAAACTCACGAGACTTCTGCAAAACTTCCTGCTTCGATTCTACTCGTTATATTCACTACTATTCTATTTTGAGACCATTTTTCCACATCGTAAATAAAAGAGTAAGCAATGAGGAAAATGAATTGCTCATATTGAGTTCGCGCAAGCTTTATTGAGTGAGAAATGAAGCTTGGATACTCAATAAATAGGATTCGAAGATACTGACTGATGCATATGAGAGCCAAAAAAACATAAAAATCATTGTTTTGGAAACTCCATGTGAAAGGATACGCAAACGGAGGATCACTTGGAAAAAACATGCCCGGAAAACTTCGTTAACCGCAACTTTTCCAAACAACACTATAGGGACACACGACAAACTTGAACGCATAACCTGATAGATTCCCCGTAAACTTGAAGAACCGAGGATTTAACGTGCTTTAGTGCCAACAAATATATCACCGCTTCATACCCCTCATTTCTATCTTGCAACAAAATCAAATAACGTACACAGAAATAACCCATGACAAGACGTTCTCATGAACGCTGAAAAGAGGAATGGATGACGCCGTATGCACAAGACAAAATAGAAGAAAAACCTATTGAGCAATGGGTCAACCCAGCAAAGGAAGCGATGAGTAATACAAAAAGTCCATACAGTAGACTTAACGTGGACTGAAAACAATGCTAGTTATTAATTATAGTATTTACAAGTAGTGATGGCCATTAAATGTCGAATTCATTATACAAACATTCCTGCTTAAGCCTAAGTGAATTGAGACTAATTATGCAAACGATATTTCACTACCACTGAAGGAAGGCATCAGTTGATGGCTGTTCCTACCATGGGAAGCGTGGCATCACCCCACGCACGTCACTCGAGTATCTGGTAACAAGCGCACCTACAGACCTGCGTGCACAACCTCGTGCATGAAGCGATCTAAGCGTCCACGTGATTGACGTGGTTCGAAAGAACTTCATCTTCCTGTTTGCAGTTGACGGTGACTTCTGCAGTTTCCTCGCCACCGTTGGGGGCCGCGACGCTGGCAATGGCGCCTCCTACCGAAGTCGTGGTGGTGGTGAGGGCAGCAGCGGCGCTCTCGGCGGTGGTGGTGGTGACAGTGGTGGTGTGGCTCGGGGGTGGCTCAGTCATGAACAACTGCGCTCTGGGGAACAGCTTCTTGCACTGAGACTTGAAGTGCAGGATTTCTTCAGCTGCGGCCTCACATTCGAAGCCTTCCAGCCATTCCAACACATTCTTCAAAGTCTGTAAAATATTTTTCTGTCAGATAACAACTGATCCTTAAAATAGCAGCTACTTTCATACCTCGACAAGAGTTACGTCAAGTTGTATTGAGTAGTCTAAGTTTCAGTTTCCACAACAAGGGCGACCTCACACAGGAAGAAATCACGGGATATACGGTGCGTTCACTGAAACGTGGAATTTATGCACAAGGGTTTTCCTAACCAAAATCAACTCGCATGGGAACAGCTAGTTGGAGAAAAAAAGAGGTAAGTAACCTCAGTAGGACAATGAAATAGCCAGGCAGCAAACTGGGCATGAAGAAAAGACATTCTAAAGGCCTAGCTAAGACAACCCTTCTGGTTGCTGATCCTCAAATCATAAGACTGGGCGAAATTAACAAAGTTAACCCTACGTCCTGTCCTATACTCCTGAGGGGTTCTAAGTAAGATGGCCGGATCGTTTCACAGACCGCTATTTACTGCAGCATAAAGCAATAGCTGCATCTACTGTGATTAAAACACTCTGAACTTGACTTTCCGTAACTTAACTGCATACAGCGCACAAATAGCAAAAAAAAAAAACAATCTGTCAGTAGAAGATAAAACTACGTTTTCTCTCAACGTTATACTCGTATATAATTACAATCTCATAGCCATAGAAACGGAAAAGATATCACACAAAAAAAAAATAAATTTCAGGTCTCAAGAACACAAATGCAGAAAACACACACACACACTTTCTTAGAATAAAAAATCTCGAAATGTCTGCTTGTAAATACGATAAATTGAAGTCAACAACCAGTAGAAAGAATACTCACGTCCAGATCACGGCCTCTAATATGATCGCCGACCTCCGTAGCAATGCCGATGGCACGCTGCTTTTCCACCGGGTCTAAGAACACCATCGAGCGCGCCGCTGCAAAAGAAAAAGTTATTTGAGCTGCCAATGGCCGTACCACATACTCAGGGTTAAGTACTATAAAAATTTTGCTGGATAAAAGAAACTGAATAACTTTTCCGTTTCAATGGTATCAAAGTCAACCACCACTACGTAGGCTATGTATTTCAAGTCCAAGTGAGGACGGAGTACAGTGGTAATTCTTGTTACGAATCTCGATATTTAAATGAGACATCGACTTCAACCAAAAAATGGCGTACCAACTCAAATTCTAGGCATGATTTGAAAAAGTCGATGGTAGCACACACAGCACAACAGAAACAATTAAAAAAAACCTTCAGCAAAAAAAAAAAAGGCATGAATGTTGGTAGTACATTGAAGGTTGCATAGTCGGACGGAGGATTTGAGGGGGAAGTCGGAGTCGGACTTGAAACATCCGACTCCGCAACCCTGGCCCCCTTGCATCTCCTGAAGCTCATCAAAGGCTCATGAAGAGTCTATGGACCCTTCTGTCTGGAAACGTTAATGGGTGCTCTGGCGTAGGTGCTTACCCTGTAATCGGTGAGGTAACGATTCGCTGTTCTTGTTGAGGAAATCTTCATTCAGCTTCTGAGGATCATGGGTTCCTAACATGTTGACCATCTCTTGTTGGATTATCTGGACTACCACCGCCTCGTGGGCATCAAACGTTGCCTTTTCTTCTTCTATATTGACGGCAGGTTTGGCAGGAGCGGCGATTTCCTTGCCTGCAGTAGCGTTGCTGTCGGTTTTGCTGTTCTCGGAGTTGTTGGACGAAACGGTGTTCTGGTGGTTGTGGTGATGATTGCTCTTTCGCTGATTTTTCTCCTTGTTGTTCTTATTGTCCCTCGAGTTTTTATTATGTTTGTGATGATGGTGGTGATGATTGCTGGACTTGTTGGGAGGGTGCTCGTTGGCGGCCGGGGGTGGGGGCGGAGCTGCAGTAACGGGAGGCACGACGGGTGGCTCGTACTTTCTGGGCAGGGAGTCGCGGCAGTACTTCAGGAACTGCACCACGCAAGTGTGCAGCTCCGGGTGGTCGCTGTCCACATTACTTGCGCGCTTCAGGCACTGAAAACGACATGGATTGATAACATCAACAGCACAGTCACTGTAGCCACAAAAGAATCAAAGCGACAGTGAACCTTACGAAAATAGAAATGAATCGGTGAGCAGCAGAATATTTAAGCAAAAGTTAACTTATGTTGGCGGAATTTTTCAGATATAGCGAAGATATTAGAGAGATAGAGCGACTGTCTCTAATCTCCCAGTTTGAAAAACTGCATGGCCAGAAGATAAATTGTGAGTACTGAATGGAGACGATAGAACGGGTAGGCACTCGGATCTGCCAGGTTGAGAGAACTCCGCCAAATGCGGTGAATGCCACAAAATGTAAACATGAGCGATCATTAACATCAAATAGAATGGAGTAACAGTTTCTGATTAGAGAACTTCTGCCTCAAATATTTGAAAAATAATGTGCATGCACTTACCGGTTCTCATCTATACGCGATATTACGAACAACGTCATAAGAGAAAACGTACAGAAGTTAATCCAAAAGGCAAAAATAAATTTTGGCTTGTCATAAGAATGGCACGCTCATGACGTCTTTCGCGAAGAACGTCTGGTAGCATAAGGCAACACAGCGCTAAGGTTACTAGCGCAGCAATTATAAGACGAATCGCGCCCAAAATAAATCATCTCGATAGTTTTACCAAAAGGTCTCACAGTTGACCAGTGGACCTTAATTACTAATAAATGAGTTGCACAGCATCTTAAGAGACAAAAACAAAAAAGCAGAGTCGCTCATTCTTCCGAAGCTTTCTACAAGTCGTGCTGAACAGGTCTCTTCTCACCATCAGCGGTCCACCTCAACATAAAGCAAAAGAGAAAGTAAAAAAGACCTACTTAACTTCACACACAAACATTATCAGTATTAAATGCAACCAGATACAACGATCCCAGTGGCGAGGCATTAGGATTTTACCCATGGATACACGATGCCAGGGATAAGTTCAACCATGACATCCCTCGTTTGCGACTGAAAACTGCTAATGAGTATATACTTCTGCACAGCCCCTCTCCCTTTATTTAATACTAAAGCCGGGTGAAGTGCCAGGTCGGAACCAGCTTCCACAATTATCTTATGGCACAGTTACACGGCGTCTGTTTCTGATAAGACATCACCCTCCATGACCACAAGTCTGCTAAGAGTGAGAGGCAGCGAAACAAGTAGAACTAAGAAAGGCACCTGTAACATAAGGAGCGGCTTGTTGCGACGCCGGTGTATGCTGAAGGCGAGTAGATGGGTGTGCAGACGCTGCGGCAAGAGCGACTGGAGTGGACGCAAGAAGTACAACGCCTCGTTGAGGGGGTCTGAAGGCCTCTCCAGCTTATGAGGAATAAGCTCCTCCTGGGGCGGACTTTCCAAGTCGTCCTGACCGAGGGATGGAACTTGTTACTGACATTCAACTTCATTATCAAAAGTTTGTACCATTTTTCTTATCAACTTAATGTATTAAACCGTAGGTACAGTAAAAGTACACAAGGTCAACACTAGGGCTAGTGAATGAAAACTCTCACTGTAAGGCTCGCAACTGGTTTCACAGTATGTCAAGAGAAACAGAAATGAAGGGAAGACACATTCTGAAAAAAAAAAAAAGCGAAGTCGCTAGACAAAATAAAAAATAATTATTTTCGACGTCCGTAAGAGAGAAGCGAAAACTGTAAAAAAGATATTGCAAAGGGCAAACGAAAGCAAAAGATTGAAAGTATATAAATTACAAGGCACACCAAATGAATTATGTTGTGGTCTATGTTACAATATATTCTAATTTAACTCTCCAAGGAGCGTAAGCTCGTGTTAACTGATACTAAATAACTTTTATATGGATAGGCAAAAATTCGTTTCCGAGTTATTGAATGGTTCACAGAATAATAAGAAAAAAATCCAATAGCTTCATTTTACAGATGACTGGCCTCTACTATCGATTTCTCAAGGACAACCTTGCATATACTGAACGTAAAGTTCACCTTAGTTACCATTTCTTATCTTACTGGCGTACCCGGTCGTCAAATGTGACTAAAATTGCGATGATCTTTTGCTTATCATACCATTGCTACCAACTACCTTTGTTAATAAGGCTGCAATGCTGCAACTGCAAACTTTGAACGAAGAGGTTAGCGCGCTGAGCAGCACAATCCTTTCTCAAGAAAATTATAGACGGTTCTTCACGATATTTACAGGGTACGTTATGGAGGAACAAACGGTCAACTTTTGGTGAAGATTCATTCAACAGTTCGTTGGTTGACCAGTTTTTTTTTTCTTCTCAACATAACTCACAAGTTACAAACGGATCTTCAGGAAAAATGCAGGATATGTTGAGTACGCTACAAGGAGCAAATGATCATATTTTTGCGACGATCTGTCTATTGGGTTATTTGTTTGTCCCTTAATTTTTATGTTCTCGTAGCCTTTGTCACCTACATCAACTCAAAAAGTTATAGGCGGATCTTTATGAAACTTGCAAGGATTATAAGGCATGTTAGGAGTAACAGATGATTAGCTTTTGGTAAAGATCCACTCGACCGATTGTTTGCTTGTTAGCCTCATTTTTGGGTCATAATTGCCTCCGCCAAGGAGGTTATGTTTTTGTCAGCTTTGTCTGTCACCAAGATAACTAAAAAGTTATGAACGGATTTGGAAAAAATTTACAGGGTTTGTTAGCTACGTTGGGAGGAAGAGCTGATTAACTTTTGGTGAAGATGCGTTTGTTTGTCTGCCTCATTTTTCTAAATGCCATAACTCAAAAAGTTATGGACGGATTTTTTTCTGAAATTTACACGAGTTATTAGGTATTTCACGAAAAGTAGATGACCAAATTTTTGCAGTAATCCGTTTGTTCGTTCGTCACTGTTTTTAATTTTATACTTGTTAGCACAATAACACAAAAAATAATGAATGGATCTTTATGAAATTCATATGAGTTGTTAAAAATGTTAAAAGACATAAATGATTAAATTTGGGTGCAGATCTGTTAGTTTGTTTGTAGGTTTGACTCAGATACACTGAGCAGCATAATTCAATAAGTTATGAACGGATCTCAAAAAAAAAATTACTGAATCTGTTAACACTGTTGAAGGGCACAAAAGATTAGATTTTTGTGTTGATACAAAGAAAATCATGGTCTCAGAACCAATTTTAAATTTTCATACCCGTTACCTTGCTTGGGGGAGGTATGTACTCTGAGAGTGCTCTAGTTCAAAAAGTTATGAACGGATTTTTATAAAATTTATATGAACTGTTAGGTATATATAGCTATAACCATAAGTAAATGATCAAATTTTTGTGACAATATGTTCGTCTGTTTTTTGTTTGGCTCTGAGTTAAATTTTATGTTTGTTAGCAAAATAACATAAAACGTTATGAACGGATCCTTATGAATTTATAGGAATGGTAAGAAATGTTAAAAAAAAATAAATGCATAAATGATCAAGTTTTAGTGACAATCGGTTGGTCCGTTTATGTTCGACTAATATTTGTCACAATGTTTGTGAGCAACATGAGTTCTCAAAAAGTTATGAAAAAATCTTCATGAAGACTACAGAAGCTGTTAGTACGGCCAAAGGCAGAAATGATTAAGATTTTTGCGCTGTTGAAAACTTGAAAAAGAAATCAGAGCTACAGAACCAATTTGAATTTTTCGTAACCGTTGCCTTGCTTGGCGAAAGTATAGTTACGTTTGCCAAGTGCTTTTGCTGTTCTTCCGTTTGTCGGTAACATAACCCAAAAAGTTATGAACGGAGGTTGATGAAATTTATAGGAACTGTTGGGAAGAAATGTTAAGAGGTATTAGTAAGAAAATTTTCGTGCAGATCTGTTCGCCCGTTTGTGTGTTTGATTAAATGTTTGTAAGAATGACACTACAAACAACATACACTGTAAAAATTTTTTACGTGAAATGACAGAAAGTGTCCGGCAGCCCATTCGCCGGACACTTTCCAACTTTCTGTTTAATAGTACCAGGAAGTATTTAGAGGTTCCGTCAATAAGCGGACTCTTTTCTGCAACAGAAACAAAACAAAAACTTCCCAGTAGAATACAAATTGTGAAATTTCCTTCCGTTGTTTGTGATTCTTTTGAAAAAAGGTGCCTGGGCCGGATTCGAACCCACGCTCTTTACACTGTGAAGGCTGCGCCCTAGCCAATCGAGCTACCAAAGCTCTGCCTACACAGTGGTCAAAAGAGGGCCATGTGTATCCAGCACACAATTTTTTGGCAAAGTTATGAACGGATCATCACGAAAATTGCAGAAACAGTTCATAACTATTGAGAGGCACGAATGATTAGAGTTTGGTGTTGATACAAAGAAAATCATAGTTTCAGAACCAATTTGAATTTTTCGTTGCCTTGCGTTGCGGAAGTATACGCACTCGGAGTGATCTCTATAGTTGGTATTGTAAACTCTTCAACAGTTAATGGCTTGGGAAGTTCAAGCAAATTGGATAAAGACGCTAACATAGAACTTCTAGACCTGGAATTTGACGGACACGAGGAAAACTTTCCGATAACATGCCTATCAATAGACACTTCCCGGTGATACTACACAAACAATGCATTAATCTCCGTAATTAAACGGAACGTAATATTCTTTCTGTGAACTATGTGAAGTACAGGCTCTTCCAGCGAAACGACGGACACTTTACGTGGATTTATAAAACGGAGAAAACTACAGACATTTTTGTAGTTTCTACCCGTTGAAACGCTGATTTTTTTTACAGTGTACCTACGGTACATTTACAATTCAAGGATATATATTTTATATATATGATACTATCGTAACAAAATGAATGCACTACAAGAGCATAGGATGAACACCCACCTGGCCGGCTTGTTTCTTCTTCTGCTCAGCTTTCTTCTCTTCCTTCCGCTTTTCTTCTTGCTTACGCTCCTCGGCTTTCCTGTTCTTGCGCTGACGGGCGCGGTACTTCTTCAGCTCAGCCGGAGACATGTCGGCTGCAACAGAGACCGTCATGGTTAGTCTCGAAGTGAATACGATCTCGAATTCATACACAACACGCGTAGAGAGAACATCCGTGTGAGAGTTTAGGCACAAAGCTGATAACATAATTTCGACGTGAACAGTGTTCAATGTGCGTACAAACAAAATTGTCGAAACTTACGAAAAACCTCGTGTTTACGAAACAAAAGTCGAGTGTCTTTATGAGATACCCGCTCTTGGAAGCCGAGTAGCTAAGTACAATGATGATCAATAGAAAAAGTAACGTTTCTTCTCCATTCGAGACTTGTTCTCACACACACAGTGAATACAGAGAGTAAAAACTGTCGAGGGTTTCTTAAAGCTTAACTCTGAAAGAATAAGACGATATCCCTATCGGTCGGACTACAACACACAGTACTTATGGCTAAAGTTCTCAAGTTAGGGTAACAAGTCTAGTACCCGTCCACCATGCTAGTAGCCTCCACTTGGCTTTAAAACTTCCTGTGTGAAAACTAGCAGTGCTAGAGAGCCGTACATAGTCTTAAACTGTAGGGCACTACTTAGCCTACAGTTTGAGCCTATGGGTGGCTTTCTAGCACTGCTAGTTTTTAAACCCAAGTGGACAGCTACTAGCATGGTGGACGGGTACTAGACATGTTACCCAATGGCAACACAATGAGTCTCGTGGGAGTGTTTCTCCTGTCAAAAAATCCACCGCAGCACCCAAAATACGAAGTAAACAACATGCAAAAGTTGTCAATAGAAGTAGTATAAAAAATACAGAGATTAACTACGACGTGGCTGGTGCACATTTTTACAAGCAATTCTCGTGAAAAGCAGCAGAAAGGAGCGAGAAATGAGCCGGGCCGCTATTCGATATTAATGAGGGTGAGACGCGAGCAGGTGCGCCGCTCATTACCTGGCCGGGGCATACGTGGTCCAAGGCAATTTACTCGTCAATTTCACAACGCACGAAATTTACTCGCGAAGCGGCTAGTGTAGTTTTGTCGGATTGATGGGCCAACATTCTGGAAAACCCAACACAAAAGGCCAAAGCAATGGGTAAGTTTGTGCAGATGCTTAATAAATTAACATATCACCACCTCATCAAGAACCGATCAAGGTAATGAACGTAACCATCACTGGTTAAAAAAAATTAAACATGCCGAGGTAATAATGCAGGTGAATTCCCGTTCCCATACGTAAAAAGCAACGCTCTATCGAAATATTTCGCCAACTTCTGAGAAAAATGATCGCTTTTTAAACATGCTGAAAGCTCTTAACAAAATTTGTTTAAGCATGCCACGAATTGCTAAAGAATTGCCGTACATAAGATATTTCATCAATATCTGGCACAATGATGTTGTAACCTAAGTCCAACCGAGGGAAGACCACTGCATCACCCGTAGGCCACAAAGCTACGGGGTTTTCAGGATAGAAAAATTGCCAACGCGTTCACTATGAAACCTAAATATATAGCTACAATGTTTCGGACTCTAATGACACAAGTTGGAGAACTTGTATGATTGGCGCAATGAAATAGCTAAGAGGAAGTGTAAATACGTTCAAAATAAATTGAGGAAAATAATTTGAAATAGAAAATGGTATGCAACTTTCGTGAGATTTATGAGTAGCATATAGATACGATTGAACAACTAAACGAAACGGTTAGAAGACGTATAAATAGGAGTATATTGTTGGTCAAATTTATTCTCTCGGCCTACAGACAACAAAGCTAATACTGGAAAACTCGTACACGCACCGTACTCAATAACATTTATGTTCACAACAAGAACCATAGCCCCGAGCATCACAAAAAACAACACCAAGAGTCATTAATCAAATTATATACGTCCTCAATTTGTAATGGGTATCGTAATAGGTTATGTAACATAATAAGTGATGAAGTGCGATATTCAACACTGCGTTCGATTCGCCTAGGTCGATGAGACGTAATTTTTAATATTAATCTAGACTTCGCGCTGGCTTGGTGAGTAGTACGCCACAAACGCTTTACAATAGCAGCAAAACTGTTTTACGGATGTTATTTGAGAGTAGATTAGCAATTTTATAACTCGCATCATAACACACACCCGCGGTTGCGTCGATCGAACGCATCCAGCGCTAATCTCAAACCGGTTTAAGATTCCAAGCCATGGTAATTCCGAGACGCCTATCATCATAACCACAACACGCTTAAGGGTAGAGAACGCCGCGTAAAATCGTAAAATAAATATTCGAGAGAGATTTTCAAGCAGGGAACTCCAAACTGGAAGTTGGTTGCTATGAGCTCTCCAGGAGAGAGAATTTACAAGGCTGGCACGCACCAGAATAGCAGTCACGCAGCGCATAAAGTTATTGTTCCTAAGGAACAGAGAACAGAACCGGTTGTTGTGCGTCACCTAACCGAAGAATATGCACGCTACTAAGATGCCAGACGAATGCAGAGTTGAGTCGGATCTTCGTGGAGACCAAGAGTCGGAGTCAAAGTCCTAACATGGCTATAGTCAGGGTCGTAAGTCTGACTTCAGCCATTCAACTCTGCAGCCTTGATGGAGGCATTAGCATCAATCCTCCATAGAACACGAAGCTGTATAGCATCGTTTAGATGCAACTGCTGTGGATTGTAGAAAACTTTGCGGTGGTTTTCTAAAGCACGAGACCCACACCAAGCAGCCATATTATAATGTCCGAACAGAGAACACTACAGGTGCACCAACACATGATTCCGGGAATCCCAATTCTACCTGCGCTAGGAGAACCCGCTTTCCTCTTGTAGTCATGTAGGAACTTGAAATTCTGCATAACACTCTTCACGTCAGTTTTCTCCGTACTCCTATTTACCAACTACTACTTTTTATCGAATTTACAGTACAGGTATATAGGAATAGTTGGGGTTTAAATCTAGTATCAGAGAATTTTTCGCACAACCTGTCCCTAAACGTATTCAATTTTTGTTTTTATAGAAACAATGAAAAAGTGTAATATGGGCAGACAACTCACATCGTAATTTATAGCAACACATAACCATCTCCACGACAAAACCTACGATACTTCGACGTATCGCCCAGGAATTCAAATTTTTGCAGCATAAACGAGATAGCTGCTTTGTACTAAACGTGGTTGACACACAGAGGAATACACGAAAGTCACGTACACGCATGACACTCCGGTACATTTGTAATATCTCATAGCATGAACCATCCCAAACGACCAGAAATAGAAGAAAATAATTTATGGCACCGCAACACTTGGGATGGGATAATACCTATCATAAATTCTCATTATCTTAGGGTCTTAAACCACATCAGCTGTCATAAATAATGGGCTGCTACCCTCACCACATGTTCAAAACCGCAGCACAATAAATGCAACGATAATCAGTGAAGGCGAATTAAATCCCAAGCGAGCACAAGATGACCACGCGAAAGATGCACCGGCATGCGATCGTGATCGAACAGTTAGATTATGCGACCGAGGCTCCATCTAAAACATACCCGAGTGTCTATAATACAGAGCGGCAACTTCAAAGGAGACCCCAACCATACAGTCACTGAAGCAAAATACAGGAGCAGACACAGAAAATATTACCTTCAGACGCTACTAGTAACGTATTAGAGTTACATTTGATAGCCCAATACCTCAGCAGTGGATCACCGGGCGACAATGTTCATAATTTTATCGTATTCCAATGGTCCAGAAGACGCTTGCATAACCTACATATGCGAAGAAAAACGGATATATTCAACTTGAAGCCTAAAGGCTATGAAAACACAAATACTGGCTAGCGCAATGACGACAACGCTTCAAAATCAGAGAATGAAATGATTGTATAAGTTTAATAGCTTACTTGTTTCATCTGTGACCATTGGAAGGGAAATAACTAGATTAGATTAGATAGGCGGCAGTAGACAAACCAATAGGCCCATTCCCAGAGAGACACCGGAACATACGCCCGGCACTCTATGAGCTATTGCCATTATGTTAGTAGGATATAGAGGACAGGAGAAAAGAGAGAGAGAAAAAAAAAAGGGGAGGGGTGAAGATTCCATCCCAAAGAGACGATCTTGAATGCACGCAAGCACGTTCAAGAGCCGCTGTCATGCGGAGCTTAGAGACATCAAACTGTGTAGTTGGAGCGGGAGAGGGAATGAGATGGATTAAGGTTGCTGCGTACGGTCTACTTGTAGTAAAGAAAGATGAATCTGAAGAGGTAAATCACCTAAAAAATAAATAATTCGTGATAACGTTAAATAAAAAGAATGCAATCGAATACAAACAATGTTAGGTGCGAAAGGGTATGGTGCATCCCGTATGTTCTAATGACACGCGTGGACAAGCAATGTTCACAAAATTTCGCAGTGCGTACTAGCAAGGTCATACGAGGCTTTGCTATAGAAGTAAGCCTGTGTTTTTTAAGTGCAAGAAAAATGCTTCACTTAGAAGTCCGAGCAAACAGCGATGTGGGATGGAGGCAGCGCGTGGTGCAATCGTAAAGATAAGACCAAGCTGCGTACAAAACTTCGTCATGACTGCAAGAATTCGCGGCGTTTTTCCCTGAGGTTTAGCTGTCAAGGAGTCCTATCCTTACAGATTCCAGTCGATAACAGCAATTAAGTAAAGATATCAGCGGCTCGTGGGTGGTTTGGCACACTAAACAAATAGACATGTGAACCTTTACGTTAAGGCTCGAGTACACGGTGGAAAACTTCGTCAATTTTTTGCTTGACACAAGAATAAAGCGTAACTCGAGTCTTAAAATCACGAGGACCGTAAAACATTGAGCAAGACGTCCGTCCTCAAAATAATACATGAAAAACTTGTACGGTACAGAAATTAAAATCTTATAAATTCAGCATGCCTCCGTTGCCTAACTTCCAAGGACAGAGACCTAGGGGCGATTTTGGCCGGTTAATTCATTCGTGACGTGAAATGCGATACTCGGAATATGTTGCTGAGGTCCACTAACACGTGTGACGCGTCCGCAATGCTAGCACACGATTCTCTAGAATTGATGCTGGCACGTTGCATTACATAACAAGGACGAAAACTTAACGCAAAGCGACCTAACTAAATAATGATAAATCAGCAGGCTTTTTAACTGATGCAGGAACTTTGAGGGCGGGCTCAACAACTGCAAGTGGTGAATTTTAAATCATGAATGTGATTTAGGGAGCGAGAGCATCTTGACGGAAAATTCTAATGTTACAGTCAGTTCGCAGGCGACATGAAAACGTGATACGGTGAATGAAATACGAATGTAAATTACAAAAATATAACGATCTTTCCAACCCAAAACATGGCAGAAATTCATCGAAAGCATGAAATCAAACAACCTCACGAAACGCGAGAGAAAATTTGAGAAAAAACACCTTTCAAAATTGGTCAACTTTGAGGGGGGCTGGGGTTGTATGGGTCCGAGAGGGATGAGACCGAGTCCGGGAACGCCACGTGAAATTACTCTCGCCTTCTTACGATCGACACTGCTGATAAACGTACTCAACCCACAATTCAAAGACAAAGAGAGAAGATAGGTAGCCTATATAGAGTGTGTAAAGAGAAACTGGGAACTCATGCACACGAGTGTGCTCACACTGGATCAACGTGCTAGGGTACATATACAGCAAGTCAAGAAAGAGAAATATAAAAGAAATCGTCAACATTACTTAGACAGTGAAAATGGAAGAGAAGAATCCCTAAAACATATCTGCTGACCTAATGTAGCCACATATAGAGGCGCAAGACTCTAAGAGAAGAAATATCATACAGTTGAAAAAGCTAATAAGCATTTATTTATTCATTCTGAGCACTGTAAAAGACACATGCGCAGCACGGTCTCGCTTAATTGAAGTGTGTTTCTGCTGTATAAAACAACTTTAATCGTAAGTATACAAATGAACACTAATAATTTATATCCATAAACACATTCGGTCAAAGAAGAGGGCTTCCGCTAGTTAAACAACGAAAGAACTACAGCTAATAACTTGAAAAGCTACAGGGAAGGCACTCGCTTCACGAACAATATTTCTATCGAAAATATAACTATACAAATATCACTTATTACCGAATAAGAATTGCTAAAAAATTAATATGCATAAAAAATGTTTCTAATAATCATAATTATGATATCAAACAATAAAAAACTATATACTACACTGGATAAACGATTGGTTGCAGTGCTGTTTGAAGTTTAATTCTTACGAACTTAACGAGTTTGACGCAAGAATGCACAAAATAGACTTTAAAAAAATGTGGACCCAGCAACAGGTCCGGCGTGGGTTGGAGAGGCCCCGGGCAGCCCCAGCCGGCGTGACCCCCAGAACAAGGTCAGGGCACGGCCGGTGTGTGTGGGATTACCACGGGTCGAGCGCTGCAGTGTCGTATTGGTCGACCGGCAGCGTACGCATTTTTAGTCCCTGTTTCAGCTTATACACTGGGACGGACGCCGCGACGATGCATCCGCCAATTTACAGTACAGGAAAACCCCGCGTAAATAATTTCGAATAACGTAGAATTCGATAAACAGAGCATTGATCTAGTTAACGAGACCACGATTAAGATATGAAATATACAATGTTTCTCATTTAACATGTTATTTAGACGACATAGAATATTGTTCAAAAAACTACTAATTCGATCCACATAGCCCCAATGCCCTTTGTTAACCGGGGGTTCCCTGTGCAGTACTGATGTCAAAAACAGCGGGCTTGTAAAAAGTTGTAGAAACTTTTTTTTTACCCAAACGAACTGATACGAACTGTTGAAATAGATTTCTAGACACACAAAACAGCAAAGACTTGTGAGGAGCAGCTTAATTAAAACCGGCACTCTCGAGCCCGTGTCATGAATACTAAATTTTTTTTTAGTTAATACTGAGAGCGTCGTACCGTGGGGACAGATGGACGGAACAAGAAGAATAACAATGCAGATATGCCTTACCTCTTCCTTTTACCAATTTACTACCAAGAAACAGAATTTTAAATCAATAATATAGCTGTGGTTTAAAACCGGGAACTTCACTTACAAATATAATACAGGCATTCAAAGCAGATAATGACGACTGCGTGGTTTACTGTGATAGATTTTTATTTCGCATGGCTTAATTCTCAGACTCGACATTTGACAAGGAAGTCCTTCGGAGATAACAGGCTAGACAAAATTACGACAGAAATAAAAAACAATACGGGGTAAAAGAACATCCTTCTTTCTGTCTCAGTAAAATACCCTGAAAGGAGCGGAGATTAAGAATAGCAAGGAATTGTGGGTGTAGAAGTCGCAGCGCAATATCAACTGGAGTTATTTCACCGGTAAGGACTTTCGAACAAGTGAAGGGATTGGTGGATAAGGGGCCATGCCCACAGTATCAACCAGCGTTGCTCACCGGTAAGTTCTTCATGACAACCGAAGGAATTTCGGGTTTAGGGGCTCTATCCCATCATCAGCTGTTGTTTATCATTGCTAAGTAGGGTCATAACTACCATGACGTTTAAAGAATAAGTCCTGACCTAACCTAACCTCATGCCTATGGTACATAAAATAAACGATGCAGCAGCAGACAAAGCGAGCAATGGAAGGCAGAGGCACGTCACCGCTAAATTTAGTCCGAAACTGGAAGGCAGGGAGGACAGGACGGACGATCTGGATCCTCCGGCAGGCCTGAGGATGTTACGGCTCTGGATAACACGGCGGTCGTGACGTGCACGAGACAAGCTCGGCCTCAGTGCTCTTCACCATAGGCGCCGTAAATCAGCATTAGGAGTTATATCTGAAGGCTACCACTTGTAATGGTTACATGAATATATATTGATGACGTGGCCATAGTGCATGTGGACTCCTCGAGTTGGTATATACTCAACATGCACATGTAGACACCAGTGCTGGGGACATTTACAATTGCAATGTATTTTCTTGTCAATAAAGTAAATAAAGATAGAAATCAACTATATTATTGTATAACTCTCAGTGCCGAGCAATTCTAAAATATACCCACATTACCATGCAAAGCATTGATGGAATGGTACAGAAGATGAATAAATTCGAGAGAAAATTACGCTCCTCGGACTTACAATCACAATTTGCAAATTGCAAAGAAGACACGGGTGGAACATAGAGTGTCGACAGAAACTCGGAACACATACGCGAAGGTATTCTCACACTGGATCAACACCAAAATCAGCAAAGAAGAGGAAGTTCAGAACAAAGCACCACCAGTATGTGTTCGAAAATAATTAGAAACTAGAACGCCTCGTGGCGTAAGACCATCACCGGCGGTGGGGCAAATTGAACACAGCCATTTTTGATGACCAGTCAACCCACCGAACTCCCTGCAAAAAAAAAAAAAAAAAAAAAAAAAAGAACATTGTTCAAATCCTTCGACTACTGATTGGGTGGACACACAAACAAATATCTATCTATACACACGCTTAAACTTCAACGAAAACACTGTCACCGCTTTTCGCTTCGTTCGCGAGTGNAAAAAAAAAAAAAAAAATGATGAGCATTGCTCAACTCCTTCGACCTCTTATTGGGTGGACAGACAAATATACATATTTACAAATACATATATACATAGAAATATATAGACTGAAATCTTCAACGAAAACATGATCACCTCTCTCACTTCGTTCGCTGGTGATGATAAGGTGGGCACGCAGGAACGACGTCCGGAAAGCTGCACTAGCTACAGCTACGCTAACCTAGAGGGCCCCGAGAGTGAGACTCCCCTAGCTATGAAACACGGCTGCAATGGTTACGAAACATCGTATGACGATGGAATACCTAACTACGCAGTGGGGTGCATGTTGGGTATAGTACACCAGGCGCCGAGAATTTCCGCTATAGAAACAAGACCAGGCAAAGGAAGCTTTACATTTTATGGGAATCCCCTCCCTGCCTCTGATCTTTAAAACAAAAGGTCGCAAAGAAAAGGCTCCACATCCTTTGGATGATACCCCGTAATGACGGGACCTTTGGTCGTAACAGCCACGTCTGGTCGCGCATAACAGACAGCACATTATGTGAGGATCGTTCCTTAACTTCATCATAAATTACTTTTCATAACATTTGGTTCGGTTAATTTGTCTTACGGTAAACAATGCCCAATGTAAAATACAAACATTATAGTATGTTTGCGATGTTTTTTTTTGGTAGTATTTCAGGTTACGAATGAAATTTCGAGGATAAACATTCCAGACGTTATGTATACTAATGCATAACTCAAGCGTTACTGTGTACTTTAAACCAATGAAGTCAGTTTACTGATACATTTTCAAAATGACGAGTGCAATAAACGCCGTGTTGGGTGACTTAATATATTATGACCCAATTTATAACGTGTCACGCTTTATTGCAGGTGTGGCAATTAAGATGCAGTGTCAAAGACGATTGACAACTGCAGAAAAAAGCGGATTGCTGTATTGTTCTCTCTGCTTCATTGTTTGAATTATATGTTAGTAAAAGGAATACACTAAACTGCATGAGCATTTTAGACATCTGCAATAAAGCGTGACAAGTTAGAAATTGGGTCAAACTACTTACATCACTTGGCGTTTGTTGCGTCGATCTTCTTGAATACGTATAACTACAGACTTTAGTGGGAACCTTCCTGAAGCTCAGCGTGACACGTGCTTTATACACCCACTGCAGGCAAACAAGTGCAGTACTGCACAGCATAACAAAAGCAAGCCAAATAATTACAACAACAAAAAAAAACTGCTCGTAGAGACAAGCCAAGAATGGGAACAAAGAAGGCGAGGGCGCTCCGTCAGACCCGGATACGGAGCGCGGGCGGGTGCAGCAAATTAGATGCTGCAGCCTCCAGCCAAGTAAAATGGTCGGCATTGCAGCATTAAATTCACTTCGGATATGTCTGGAGCTCGACTGCAGCTGTATGAGCCAGATGGTTTTTACTATGGAATTTCATAACGTTTGGCACCGGAAGTGACAAGATCGTGTCGAGCGCCACAGACGAAGTGTCTGCATGACGAGACACGAACGTCGAGTCATGTGAATCGTTCATGATCATAGGCCACGACGGACAAATTATTCAACTTGGTAAAATATCATCTGATGAGATCGTGACCAAAAAGAAAAAATAATGTACTTTTCACGGTCATCGCATTCATCGGCTGTGGCATTGAATCGCCACACTGAAGCTCTGAATCATCATCATCATCATCATCACGCGCATATCTATAACTATATGAAAAAGGTAAAAAAAAATTATCATTCAAATTTGAGTCACAGTCAACACAAACGTCGTGCTTTTATGGTCACCTCAAACATCAACTCTTGAAAAGATATGAACTACGGTCGCAACTGAAAAAAATATTATATAGCCATCAAGCTGATCTCTGCAGTAATGAGAAAATACTAAAATTCCTATTGAAAATTCAGCCGCAGCTAATGCCTGTATGAAATGTCTTCCCAGGTATCTCATTCATTAGCCAGTGGAACAGATATATTGTTGTAGCATGACGCTCGGATGCTGAATAATCTAGTGCCTAAACAGCGGGAAACTAAGGGCCTAAAAACAAACGAAAGTTGAGTTACAACCAATAGAGGTGTGTAAAGTAGCTATATGACCAAAGCATGATTCACAGTTCTCAAGGCAGATCAATGCAGAACATTGAGCTGACCCTTGGGCAATTCCGCCTTTAAAGAGCCACGTCCATCGGTCAGCATAGATAATGCCAATACTGCCATCACCGAGCATAGATAATGCCAATAATGAGCGCCATCCAGGGAGCCACCGAAATGCTAATGAATGCCAAATGAAGATCAGGCTTTGAATTCGCACGGCTCTTCGATCGCGCGCACCACATTATCGGCCGAGTGAAAACTCGACATGTGCTCGCCGTGGTCTCCCGGCGCAACCGAACGGCGGTATATGGATCGCGCGGTCACCACATGGCGTCACCGGAGCGGCAAGTGCACTTGCAACGAGGATATATTTGGTGGATAGTGGCCGTGTTCCTTAGACGGCAAAGCTTCACCGAATTTAGAAGCTATAAAGAGATTACAACTGCCTTCCTCTGTTGCCGTAAACGAAGAAGAGACAATGAACTGGGAGGTATGAACTAGCGGTGGATTTCCACGTCCCTTCAATCAACACAAAAATTTCTAGCAAACTCTGTAGTATAACGAGCGGGGCACAGATAAATGTACAGGTAGTGAAAAGACAATAACAATTAGCCTTACCATAAAAATCCATCTTCGTTACGAGGGCGCGTTTAAAATACTTTAGTAAGTTTTGAACGAAAATAAAATGCAGAAAAAACCGACACAATGAAGATTCCAGTCAAACCTTTCCGCTTGCAGGCGGCAGTAAACGTTTTCCGTCCTGGAAGTGCTGACGTCAATCGCTCTATAATGGATGCAGCCGAAGTCTACACAGATATAAGGCAATAGACACACTGAATAATAAACGAATACGGTATATGCTCGGGTATAAAATAATGACGCATATATTGTAAGCTTCTGATTAGAACAAGAACTGATTACTATTAAAATTACTATAAAGTCTGTTTTCACCAGCGAGATGCGTGAGAAGCGTTAAAATTATCTAAGAAGCGACGTGTGTCCAGTAGCGAGACAGGCAGCGGTGCGTTAGAATTGCAATAGTGTGGCGGCTTGCCATTCGGATGGGATGTAGAAGCATCTGATACGCCGCCAATAAGAGCTTGAAGTCTATCAACAGTTGGTCCACAGCAACTGCTTCTGTAAACCTGTTCTTCGTGTTCTTCGACGCCTGCTGATAATTGAGTAATAATATTTTCGAGCTAATGTGCGCTATCAGTTATTTTATATTATTATTTGTTTTTGGTGCAGATTTGGGGGTAGTGCGGCTGAAACTTTAAATGATCTTCAACAGGCCTATAGAAAAGGTGTGCCATCAATCGCCCATGTTTTCAGGTCGAGACTAGATTGAAGAAGAGCAGTACAGCGAAAGACTTTTAAAACTGCAAGAACTCGTGACAACGTCGAAAAAATTCTGGTAGCGGTATGTTCTGATCGGTGATTGACAGTATTATAGGAGAAAAGTTGCACTTAATGAACACAATAGTACATCAAATTTTGGTCAATGAATTAGGGACGAGAAAAGTTTGAGTGAAAAGAGAACACTCGGGGCTACTTCATGAAAATGTGCCTTGCCAAGCAAAGACTTCAAGTTAGTTGATCAAGTGAACGCAATCCTATCTTCTAGGCCGTCTTTATTGCCCGAGTTGAGTCCTCGTGACGTTTTCCAAAAATCGAAGATTCCCTTCAAACAACGTCATTTGTTTTGAGACATTGTAGAATACTGAAAACGTTAAATTCAAGTATCTGAGTTCCAGCGTTGCTATGAAAAGTGGGACGACGGTCTCCAGCCCTGAGCGACTTCCCTTTGAAACTACAAGGAATTGTAATTTCGATGGAACAAGAAAAGCATGCAACACCGGTCTCGTCGTATGAGGCCAGAAAACAGAAAGAAACGGCACCATAACCACAGCTGTGGTGGGATAGTTGAGACACGCCTCATACACAAACAGCCAAGTGCCGGTGTACGGCGGAAGTCCATACATATACTGAGGCAGTGGATACATCAAGAATGCTAGCAATTGTACCGAGCTAAGAAATAACAATGGTAGAGAATGCAGTTCAACACTTGTGTAGAAGAAACTCGACGGCTTTCCTGTTGGCTAATCATGGCAGTGGCGCAATAGGACAAGCTATATAGTAAAGGATATGTCAACAGCTTCCCGAACAATGCTATACACTTAATGAACAGGGGGCCCCCACACGAATGCATGCATTAGTGCCACGAGTGTTAACACGAGAAGCTGTTACAGACATATATTATCTACTGCCTACCACAACAAGAATTCGAGTGAAATAGGATATAAAAAATTGAATATTTCGTCCCTGGAAGCATGAAGGAAACCACGCTGAGTAACCCAGTGGCTTATTATTGGTTTCTTACCCTAGAAAAATGAGGCGCGCAATCTCCGGTATATTTTAGAGCCTTCTGACAATGGTAATTGCAGAACTGGTCGAAAAGTTGAGAGAATCAAATCTGGCAAGATATTGGGCAGCACTGGCAAAGAAAAACTTGTGAACTATATTAGATATCTACTACAAAAATTAAATTCATGTCTTCATCATGAGCTCTCCATCATATTTAGCCCTTTCGTCCCCACAGTTCTTTCCGGTCACGGTTCAAGGGGTGTCCCACAAAAAATGACGTTTCAATGGGCAACAGAACCTGGAATGCAATATGGCTGCTTTGAAATTACACGCAGCCGTACAGCAGAACTCCCTAAACGGAAAAACGACTAGCAGTGAGACCCCCCGACACTGATAAAATCTTGAGAAACGAAAATTGCATACATGGTCATCTGTAATGAGCTGCAGCAGTAACCGACGCCTTGTAGACGTATTGAATGACCCGCAAAAAAATCATAGCAAAAATTAGCGGGTAGGATATTTACCTGTACAACTTCACGTTTCTGTTCCGTGTTAGGTAAGCGCAAGTGTATCAACGTAACAGAAACAAGTAAGCATGCTGTACTGCTCGTCTAGAAACTCAGACAACTTGCCCGTTTACACTTTAAAGAGTTCCACGGTATTTCTGTGAGAGCACCAGACCCTGGAAAAGTACCCAGTCCAGGGGCACGCCCCGGTAGCAGCAGGTATGGGAAGTGCCGTGAGTCACAAGAGGTGCATCCAATGTCACCAAACAAGGATGAAACACCTCGGCACGTCCCTGGGTCACGGCGGAAAAATCTGAGCCGCACCAACACGTGACGCGATGCCGTGTCGGGTGCTGCGGTGAGATGCACAATTCAGGCAGTGAAGACTTCACGGTAGCACCACAAGTGCTTTGGGGAATCTTAATACGCTTTGGTTACATTTCTTTTGCATTGTTCAACGCTTCAAGTATGTTTTGCAAATATTTTTATGCGGTAAAATCATCAGTGTCCCCTATCGTTCAACACTACAAACAAGCAGTGTTAATGTATTAATGTTAATGTTAAGAAGTCTTTTGTGCTGTTTAATATTACTTATAAAGCTGCGAGCACATTTTGGTAAACATTTACACTTATTTTAATTCTGCTTGTTGCAAGGTGTAACGTTACACGAATTTATCCGTATTAATAATTAATTAGTAGGCGTCGCGATGTGACTGTTGGGCTCGACAAGGAGAACTGAAACTTTTTGGGTGAAAAATCAGGAGCACGCGACGTTTGGATCACAGAAAAATTTAAAAGTTAATTGCCAAAACGAATGCAAGAAAACGAACGACGTACGTAGCTACGTGGTCATTTGACGGGGTCGGGGGGGGGGGAATTGAAATTCTGGATTGGCTTGTTAACAAAGCCTCTTCGTTATTTTTGGCGGTCGGCAAACACCGGTTGCATTACGGTGTCTACTTTAGTTATTTGATCCGTCTTACAGAGGACAAGGATGCTTCAAACACTACTAGCTCAATTTTCTGTAGCCGGTGCCTTTTACAAAGCGAACAAATCAAGATTATACGTTGCTGCATTGAACAGCCTTGCGCAATATCCTCCTTCATCACGTATCCTTAACTGTACACTAAGCCCAAGCTCCCTCAATGTAGTAGTATCAAAGTACTACAAGCGTCAGCAGCGTCCCTAATAATAAGAGTTCGTTAGCGCATCAAGTTCTTCCCGACAACGAAGGTGTTACCTGCAGCAATGGCCAGGACATGGCACACGGCGCCACAAGACAGGTCTTCTTCTCTCGCGAGACGGCGTCAACAGGACGGTCTGCCGCAACGGTTAACGGTATGACGCGCCTCTTTCGCATTCCTTTCTCCGTTGGCTCTTTAGCACAGTGCTTTGCAACGATAAAAATTGCCGGGTTATGACTTTGGCGAGTGCAACCATCGCGTAAAAATGATTTACTATATAAGGCAATGGTGCGGCTGCGCTGGTGAAAATAACTGTCCAATTATTTATTATGAAGGCAGCTCTGCAACTACAATACGACATGAATAACATCACACACGTACTCAGTGATTATGCAAAGTGAAGCTGACTGGAATTTGGAATCTGGAATAACGGCCGTTGGACACCATTTCAAAGTGCAGGTAATCGTAGCATCACTGAAGGCAACTCACGTACAGAAAAAAATCCACTGTAAATTTTACCGCAGGAAATAAAGTCTATTCCTAACAAGTAGACAGTAGACAGAAACTGCAGCTCACGATTCACTTCAAAACGCCGTGAAAATATTACTCCCAGTGTTCATCGCAGTTTTATCATCTATACACAATTTATTATTATCATTAGATTTACCGTTTTACCAACACAGACGCTGGGCGGCGATTCAGGAATTAGCTATATCATATACAATAGGTACTGTGCTGAGGTCGTGGGTGCGACCGCCCCAGAAACAGATTTACAATTTTAGCTTAAAGGGTGGCCAAGAAGTCTGTAAAGAGATAATAACAGGCGGCGGTTAAGCCATAGAGTAGATACCACCAGCAGTGTTGATGTTGCCTGTCTGAACTTCCCTCGAGATGCAGTGGTATACCTGGTCGCTCGATTGCAATTCGTTCCGAAAGGCGGTGAGTACGCTCGACAGGATAAAAAATAAGTAAATAAATAAAAATAACAAAATAGAACTGCCTGGCTTTGGCGTCTCCAAAAGTTACCTCCTTTGAGGCTTTGAGTCGGCAGAAAACTGCGTCTCAGGATCGCCCATAACAAAGGTACCTGATGGGACTATAGGAGAGGAAAGGAGGAAAATCGCGAGGACGAACATTCCACCGCGTGCCGCTGTTAATTCTGTGCTTGTGCATGTTGACATTATTGCAAAAAAGTACTGTGAAACTGCAAGTTCAAACCGCAAGGGAACAGTCTAACTTTAAAAGGTAAAAAAAATCCTGAAGTGAGAAGAAACTGTTAGGCATACCTGAACTGGAAAGGACCAAAATTATACAAAGGATTGCACTCGACTTCGAAAGACGAGACAAAAACGATTACACTTCAACTCCAAAAGATCGAGATGAGAATGTTTTTCTCAATCCCACAGAAAAAAAAGGCAAAGGTCATTGGAGGAGACGTACGGAGCCCGAGGCAGTATCTGTCGCCGGGCTCGAGCGGTGTACACAATGTCGAGCTCCCAAAGGTCAATGTCCTGCTTATGAAACCTCAGCGGTCGGGATTTTTTGGGTAGGTACCACAACCTTATAAAATTTAATATTATGTTAGTAAGCATGGTACAGGGCAGCTACAATACAAGCCCTCTTATGGGTCACTATATTTATATCTATTTATTGTATGAGTATGTATTACAGAAATGGGACCACCACATAACAGTTTCACAATTTCAACACGTGACACTATTACATATATACATGACAGAAAGGGTGTAAATACACTTATTGGGACGGAACACAACCGTAAGCGAAATGTATTCCGAAGAAGAAAATGTCGGGCAAGTCACTCAATTTTTGTGTAATTGAGAGAATGTAGCTATAAAATAAAAGGCATGAGCAAGCGGTCAGCTGAGAGCTCCATCTAATAACAACGATACAAAGATACCCGGTGACAGCGATTAACGAACGCACTTCTGCAACTATCCACTTTCTGTAGCAGAAAATATACATTTCTTAACAAGTTGTCGGCATTTTCCACAGGTAAGCGTCTCGAAATAACGTTTCATATAATAAATAAAATTACGTACACAGCCAGTGTCCCGAAAAAATTGCATCGTAGACGATCTGCATGAGCACAAGAAAAAGTATACGCAACACGGCAACTACCAACAAACGTTTGATACAGTTACAAAATTCGTGTACTGTGAACGAAGAACCATAACACTGGAAAGTGCAAAGGGAGGCGAGATGCAACGCAAAAGAAAAAAATGCGACTAACTAGACACAAGAGGGCACACAGAGGCAGGCTACCGTCCAGACGTCCCCCATACCACAGGTGACCTTGCTCAAGTACGTCCAGCAGCTCCACATGGTCCTGACCGCTGCTGTGTCCTTCCTCCACCTCGCTGGTCGCTGCTGCACAGCTAATCTCTCAGTCGCAGTGTTTCTGCGACGTATCCGCTACACACAGAGAAATCTAACACTGCATGTTTCTACACCTTTCAAGAGGCTAATCTCAACAGGAGTTTGGTTAAATTGACCCAATTTACAAAGGTAATGCAAGATTGCTGTTGAAGAGGTATCTTAGTGCGCAAGGTTTACATGCGTGGCATTGTTGCAACGGCGTGGTAAGACTGCTGATGTCGTACGAAATACGACATACCAGGAACGTATTTTGTCCCCGGCTCCAGAGGCATGTTCGAGGTAGAATAAAGTATCACAATGTACCATGGAATACTAGCACCGCAGAACTGGGTAACTGTAATGATAATTTTTAGCACACCACCCACCATATGACGGATGGATCCAGCTCTGCAAAATACATATTTGTAACAATTCCCCGATACAAGTACGGTAGCAAACTACGAAATGCTACAAACTCCACGACAACGATTATTTCACCCCGGTTCCGTACATTATAGGCAGTACGGCGAATGACTGACTGGTTTTGCGCCGATGGCAGCACCAATGAGGACGGATATGGGCAGTCACAGGTTCTGAGAAGATGCCAGGATGGCAGCAACTTGCACTTCAACTTCGCGGTAGACTGCGGTACGATAAGAGTAGAAGTTACAGCACCAACGACGCAGTTGCGCACAGCGAGTTGACAATGACGTCACACGCTCTCGAGAAACTCCAGGCAGGATGGTCAATGGCGGCCAGAGTAAGCAGTACAAGGTACATACAGGACCAATTAGTGGTGCCCATGTCGTCAGTTCTTTAACTGGAGGTTATGAATAAGTCCACAAGCAGACCAGAGGCCGTTCATAAAACAAAAGGGAGTGCCGTACTACAATAAAGCGTACGTCATCGTAATGGTAGCTGCATGGTGGTCCCGCAATGAATCACAGCGCGGTGCCTAGTTGCATGTTAAAGTAAAGGGATGACCGTAATATCCGTAGCATAAACCAGAGTTGCCGACTTGTAGGTGGTGGTGAGTAATTATAATTTTTATTATCTTGCAAGTTTAACCACCCCAGAGATGGTGGTAGTGAGTTTGCACGAGCAAAAATCTATTAAGAGTGGAAACTAATTTCTTGCCGTTTTGGTTTCCGACCTAATAGTAGCATGTAGTAGTAGGAACACAATTTCGCTCAGGACGAGATTATTGAAATTATAACACTGAAGTCCATTGAATGTGATAGCTAGCCTTTAACCGCGATCTAAAACATCTTTCAGGTCATAAATTATGACAACACTGAGATATTGGCTTCCCTGTCTTGGAAAATATTAATCAACAACTACTGTGTACCCTCAACTTCAACTATGAACTAGCCCTCTTTGCCCCTCACCCGAATGCAACACAACAAGCACTCACCACAGCGACAGCGAACTAGCGGAAAACTTCAAAACTTAATAAGCTCCCAGTGAGTGGGAGCCAAGCGCATCGCGCCCCGCTCAAATGACTGCACCCATTTATTTACCTATTTCAGTAATTCAAGCCTCGGCTACAGCAGATAGAATACATGAGGAATTTTGTCAGACTTGGGTGCGGTGACACACTTGCATGATCCCAAGCAAACCTCTGAACTTCAATGAAGATTTTTGAAGTTGAATCATTTTTCAAAGCCTGGGAGAACGTCCTTCGTGTATCAGACTACCGTAGCAATATGTTCAGCACGCAAAAGCCAGTGATGATGGGTAAAATATAATGGCGGTTTTCAGCAAAATACATATAAAGACCTGGCGAAATATAGTCACGAGACGCAAACTGTAACGTGGAAGCAAGACGGTACGAGTTTCCTTACCTACTCAAGCTTCTCAAAAGCATGTGAGCGCCGTAATAAAATGGAGTAAGAGTGAAGTTGCGGGCAGCATTGCGCTATAGAAGTCCACATGTGGAAGCAAGTCGGCACGAGTTTCACTGCACATTCAAGAGTCTGCCCAATAAATGAGAGGGCCGTAATAAAATACAGTAGGTGTCCGAAGTTGCGAGCGGTACTGAGGTAAAAGAAGTCCACATGAGGTGGAGCGATTATACTAAATAATGCACATTATTAACGGTAGCATAGGATGAGTTTCAGCCTCTCATTCAACACAATGAAGGCTTTAAAGAGGAAGAAAGAAGGGATGTATAGTATGTCAAGAGATACGAGAAACCAATGCACACGGGTATTCACACACAAGATCATATCAGAAACTTAGAGGAAGAATAAACCAAACATTATCAGTGAGAGTATGAAAATAGAAAGAAGTAAAGTGAATAAGGGAGACAGATGTCTCAAGTCTGGCTAAATATATAAGGCTAAAGCAACATACGTATTGGACACTTCGAATGCTCCTTGCCATAACATAGACTGGGCAACAAAGTACTCATTGGGTAAAGTATATAGTTCAATCCGTAAATGTTCAGGCTAAGATAGACTAGTGATACTACAAAATGGGCAGGGTGAATCACGATTCGATAAGGCAATAGCTCGTGCACCGAGATCTTTAAGTGACAATTATTTTAATTTTTAAAGCTTCTAGCCTGGTTTCCTCTGTTTCCATTTATTAATAAAGTCAAGAGCCTTCATCATACTGGTAGCTGACAAAAGAGAACGGGAGCGCCACATGATTTAAGCACAGTGGAAGTCACTATAAAGGTTAACAGAGCTGATCAGACAGCACGAGCTACGTCTGTATCACCTGTTGCCGTCAGCATGGGAGCGCCATGAGAACAGGAGCAATAGAGCAGCTCCAGGCCAATGGAAGACCTTCACGCGGCTGCACCTATAGTGATGCGAAAGACGCAAAGCAGCTACGCTGTCTCAGTCATGTAAGGAAGGGGAGGCACACAATGCTGCTGCACCCATAGCATCATACCGAGGTGTATCGGATGATCTTACCGCATTTAGGAATCGATAAAGAACAAGGTGTTGAACAATACGGCTGAATCATAATGGGCCATGAAGCAACACTGGACGAATTAATATTAACTGGATCCTGTATTAAGTTACTCCTCAGACACGGTCACCAAATACAGGGCTTCAGGAGATGAAAGATGAGAAGGACACGTAACGAAACACGCACGAACTCCATGGACAAAGGAACACCGCTAACAGTCAACAAGAAGGCAAGATGAAAAACAATACGAAGACTGCACATAGGAGCACGAAATGGAGATAAAGCTCAGTGGCACGAAAAGATAGTCCTCCTGCTAACCCACAGCATGACATTAACAACTGGGACGAGAAGAGGATAACAGTCCCAGTGTCAAGGCTACCGAGACTCATAATTGACTGAGCCCAGAACAGACATCGCACACACACACACACAGTCAGTTGCCTCGACATCCTCACTTTCGCTTTACTACACAAAGGGCTGTAGAGAAACCTATTATAACTATTATTATAATTAGAGTCCCAGCTTAACCACCGCAGCAGCTGGCATGAAGGCGCTATATGAGCAGTAGGGTGGAGCGAAAATACAAACTTTCGAAATTTTTTCAATGGTGTGATTTTGTTGCCATGTTGTATAGGATTGATAATGTGAAAAGGGTTTTCCAAAAATCTAGCATCTTGAGGTGCCACAAGACTGTTGAAAATTCTGAATTTTATACATTTTTATTAATATTTTGGAATTAATTAAAGTGCTGGATAGGCAAAACATTCATTTCTACATTTTTTTAAAAGTTGATTACACAATTATAAGCAACTACACTAAACTAAAGAACGTACTATAAGCTCCATAACAGTAATTGAAAATCTAGGAAATTTGCTAAAAAAACATATAAATGTTATTTGCATGATACCAAATGAAGATGCTTGAATAGACATTGCAGAGTTGAGTATGTTATTAGTATTATGAATAATTACAATCATTTTGGTATTGGATGTAGCTTCAGTTTGTAATTATGATGCGTAGATAATTGCATTTTAGAAATTTTACAAAATTTAATATACGTGGAGCACCGCAAAATATTCATCTACACTTCTATAATTTGGGGGCACTTTGGCAACATAATATCTCAATTGGAAGTCACATTAAAAAAAAAAAATTGCAGAACCCCCTTTTTCGTTTCACCCCAATAAGCAGTGATACGCAGTTTTACTCGGCGCTTCTGCCAGAAATTCAATCTAATGGTGAACTCACTAGGTGAGTTCTATACGTGTTTCAATCATGACACAGTGCGCTACTACTGGCGGGAAAACGCGCAAAGAATGGAAAGAAAAAGACACTCGAGTGGACGGCCTCTTTTGAAGCTTTCCACACGAGAGTAGAGAAGTCCCGCGGACTAGGTCGGATATCTCGATTGACAGCCCACCTCACGGAGCAGAAAGGGAAGTTTAGAGAACCTACCTACCCTAACGAACTAACCTTCTCAGCAGGAACTGCGGCCAGCTGCAACATCCCCTGCGGAGAATGAACTCGGGACAGCCCTTGTGTTCGTGAGGCCCATATATAGTGTGACAGGGAAAGTGCCCATCAGAATATACTGAAGAAGGCACGAAACATGTCAAGTAGGCCTAGCTATAGCGAAATAGAGTTCCCAAGTGACTCAACTTCCTACAACATGAGATGGAGAAAGCTAAAAAACATATATATGTATATACCGTGGATCCCACTTCACCTTGAGCAATTACAATGCAGATGGACTAGAGGAGGGAAACAGTAGGTGGAAAGATATTCTCCTATCAATGAGCATGGCAGCAGTCCAACCACGGGATATGACATCATTCCCACGCCGGAACACGCGATGCCTCACGCCAGCCAGCACAGCAGCAAAAATTCGCCGCCACGCGTGCCCCAGACTTGAGCGGCTAAAAACTTAGCTGCACGCACCATAATTTGGCCCGAAGGACATAGAGCACTTGGGCCGAAATGTATCGGGCTGAGCGGGGGTCGCAATACACGAGCTATCAAGGCTGTAAAAACAAGAATATCAAACGAGCTGCGGGGTGAGGAAAATGCGAATGTAAAATGAGTACACATTAACGTAGGTGCCTTGTTACCAGTTCTGGGCAAATTAGTGATGGCCGACCGCACGTCGACCTTCGCTGGACTAAAATACTGCCAATATCTACAAGGACGCAGTCAGAAGCAGATTATTTCCACGGTGTACTGAATATATCGCTCGTCTATCTTCGTTGTGAGGAGCTCCAAGCTGTCTGTACACTGTGACGCGCTCGTCCAGAGACTTATAATGTGGGTTGTCAATGGGCATCCCGTAAATTGACTGCAAAGTAGCTGCCTTAAGGAGTAAGTAGTAATTTGGTATTCAGTGTGAACTGAATTTGCCTTCGATCATAGAAGTAGGCTTCTCCACAGCAAATACCTGCAACTAAGTAAGGCAACGCTCACCAAGATCAGAAAACATATATATATATATATATATCTGTGAGAAGACCACTCGAATCCTCGCGGACACCAACAGTCCGCAGCCTAGCACCACGTCAGACGAACGTACGAAGACTCCTCTGCCCCGAACGGCCATTGTACCCTCGGTGCAGAATATGGCCACCCCACCACACTGTTGCCAAAGCAACACCGCTGTAGTTTCGCTACAGCTGGCTGTGAATTTATAGAAAGGAAACACTACCCGTTCCGTCCAATATTCTTCATAGCAGATGAGTGACGTCATGGTTGATAGCGACGGAGGGCGTTACATAAGGCAAAAAATTGGAAAGACTTGTCCATAGACGCCTCGAGTTATCAAGTTATGGTTAACGTACAATTATGAGTAGGCCTATAGGAAACGAGCACACGTTCAATGCTCATTCATTGCAACCTAACTCAATACGGACGGAAACTCAACGCACACGCGTATCCCACCAGCAGACGGATCAATTCCAAAAGAAAATCTCCCTTTACTGAGCACATTTATGGTGCAGGCACATATTGTAGCACAGTCACGGCTCATCAGTCAGCCGACAGCATAAGCATCTTAGCATATTTAACAATTTACTTCTGATTTACGGCGCAAGGTTAACTGTTAATCAGGACACAAGACCGAAGAGAAGCAGCAGTAAAGCGCAAGGATGCTGAGCACGACGCGCCGTAAACAACCAACCGCTGCGCGTAAATGCAAAAATTATGGAGTCAGCGGCGAGACGATGCAGTAAGATACACGCATGTAATTGGACTCCTCGGCAAGGTCTAACGGTGACACTGTTAGAGAAGACGTGATAGGAAATTCCAGACTAGCATTACTGGTTAGAAGAAGGGAGGGAAGGGGAGGAGGCATAATCACTTGGAATAATAACTGGCAAGCAGCAGATTCTCGCTGGTGTCGTGTCAATTAAGGTGCAGGCAGGCATGTCAGAAACACGAATTGCACACAACTCATAGGAAACAGAAATAGAAATTCTCCAAGGTTGCAGTTACATCCGCAGAGACCTGTAATTTATTACCATCATTGGTGACACTGAATGAAAATGAACACTTAAAAAAACGTAACTACTAATAATATGGCATTAAACCAAGCAACGTATTAACGATGTGAAATATGATTCCGACGAATGACTCTCTGTGCACAGTATAGCTACGTATTTCGTAAAATTAGCAGTTTTGCAACTCCGATAATGCCACTGAAGTAAACAATGTTGCGCTGACAGGGATTACTGAAACTATCTAATGACAGTAGTTCTAAAATGGTCAATTCCTTTACGAGTTCGTTGTTTTCGGACTGTACAATCAAATTGTAGCAAATCAGCCACGGACTCGGAACACATGAGAAGCAGTGACTGAATTATCAAGAATTGGAGTCGGAAATTCATTTGGGTTGAGTCGAATTTGGACTTGTCCATTGAACTCCTCAATTCTGCGAATTACACCTGCTAGATTATAAAAATTCATACAAACAGGACGCAGCAAATGAGGACACTCGCAGAGCTACGAATTTATAGAACGTGTTGGGGGCACAGACCGCACAAACGACTTCATTTGTTACTGTGGTTCATATTGTGCTTGGTAACACTAGAAATATTTTAATAATAAAAATCATAAATAATAATACGTGTTAAGTATGGGCCTGCAATTCTATTTCAAACGAGGAACAGCAAACGGACTGAGGTGCATCACAAAGCCGTGATACTCATGCACAGAGAATCACGATATATCGAGACCGGACAGAGGAGGAAGAACACAACAAAGATGATCAACAAACGTATGAACTGAAGAAACTCTGAAGAGAGTACGAAACGAAAGATTCTTCTGCCTCGACCCAGCAATCCAAGTAATACTGAGAGAAAACAATGGTTATTATTTATGGGCTATAAAAGCCTAGATACCAAAGACGCAATGCGACCCGCAACCGCCCGACCGCGTGCGGTATCGACCATAGGATATCCCCGCAGAGCCGCCGGGGGTTTTCCAAATGGCAAATCCGGCGACACGGAACGCTGCCCAGCTCGGGTACAGGCGAGCAGGGTTGTGGAGTCGGACGCATCGAGTCAAACTCTGACGTCCAGGTAATTTCAGACTCCGACTCGTTGGATCTCGAAAATGTGACTCTGACTCTGGAATCCAGCTGGCGAAGCCAGGTACCGTATTACAATATATATACATATATTGTGCGAGGGTAAGGTGCAAAGAAAACAGGACATTAACAGGAGAAAGTCAGCACATAGCTAACTCACAAACAGTCCTTGTTGTTGTAAAAGCGCTGTCAGTCCAGAAGAAGGTACTTATTAAATAATACAATAAAACCCCGTTGTCAACAATTATGGCAAAACTTCAGTTAATTCGCAAATTTGTACAATTTGGCATTACTATGAGAGCGTCAAAGGACAAACGTATGAAATAAAACACATTGCGAATTATGAAGTTTTGATTTATACCAACACTTCCACTGGAAACAGCAGGCTACTGTGTTTTTCCCCAATATAAAATTAATCACGCCGCCGTTTTCGACAGGACACAGCGAATGATGGAGCACCTTTTTGAAGCTCCCTGTACACTAACGACAGAAGCTAAGATATAGGAACATTTTCACCGCAGCACACAAGATCATAATTGCATTGCAGTAAAAAACGAGACATCGGAGACACGGCAATACGAGGAAATGAGTCAGCGCCGCAGTTATGCCAAGCGGCGGCGCGGAGGATCTGCTGCCAAGCAAGGAGATTTCAATGCCCATGCAGCAGATGCCTGGACACGGGCGCCACTGCCTAAAAAGGTGCAAAGACTTGCTGCAATTCGTGCGAGGCTTTGATGAAGCAGAAGCTGGTATAATGAACTTTTAACGAGCGTAACGCCCGCGCTAGCAGCCAATAACAGTGGGCACGCTGGTATAATAGGTGGCTGTCAGGTGTAAATGATGGAGCGATTAACTTCTTGGGACAAGAAAATCCTAAAATGTCTTTTTTCCCAGTTTGCAAATGTAGTTTCAACGCTACGCGTGTCTAATTTGAAAATATGTAGAGGATTACTTGAATTTGTACGTAATTTTCACAAATATCTCTGCAAAGTCTACGTTAAGTATTCGAAGAAGGATAAAAGCATGGGCCGAAGACGATGATGCTGATCTTAATCCTAATTTTCCGTCAAGACGAATAGGGTAAGTGATTTCAATTTGCAAGACTTGAACAGCGATGAAAAATCAACCGACAGCGCATTTAACATTACTACACGGTGAACGCAGAATCAATACTCGGCTAAATACAAAAAAGTAACACTCGCAAGCTGAAGCACAAGCATGCGCAACCAAGTCTAAGTTTGACCAACACGTAAGTAAACGTGTTTAATGCAGCCGCAGCCGCGCGATGCGATACGCCCGGGTAACATAAATGATTTGTTTTCATTTCCAGCGTCAATTGCTATTGAATAAATTTATTACGTTCAGGACGAAGGACGTAAAAAATGACCCAAGACAATCGATCCGCGAATGGGTTGACCGCATTGATTGTACTATTAAACATGCATTTATCGTACTATTAAACAATAATGCAGTTACGGCGATATGAATTTATTGAGCTGTTAACTATATCGTCATCAGTTAAATTTGCACAAAGGGCCAATTTTCTTCTGCACCTAGTTTCGTTCGTGGAACATTAAGATATCTATAGAGATACCGGAACTCTTATGTTCGTTATGATACAAATACACACTTACCAGCCAAGCAGGAAAATTATACAGTAGCTAACAGTACGTCTCAAGTCTGTTCTCCCACGGGAACCATCGATGAATGAGGGGCAGTAATACGCAGGAACTATGAAGGGAAATATAACGAACAAACTTCTTGCTGCATGATATAATCTATAATGGTAAGAACATCGGCACAAAAGGACGTTGTGGGCAGCACGTAATGCTTATGACTGTAGGCTGTTTACGCAACACACCATCCGTCGGTTCGGTGTGAAATTTGTGCCCACGACGTGACATCCGAGTTCCAGTATCGCAAGTAATCCACCATATCTGCCGTAGATCATCCACTATTTGTGTCTACAATGTCGGTAAATGAAAACAGATTCCGTCCAAGGTTCTAGGTTGTCGCGGATAAGAGGCTTGATGTTTCAATTCAC
>LQNS02000226.1:5735905-5747266 GCA_001587735.2 Parhyale hawaiensis
CAGTATCGCAAGTAATCCACCATATCTGCCGTAGATCATCCACTATTTGTGTCTACAATGTCGGTAAATGAAAACAGATTCCGTCCAAGGTTCTAGGTTGTCGCGGATAAGAGGCTTGATGTTTCAATTCACAAATAACGTGCGGCAAATACGAGACCACGAGCAAAATTTGTCTCCAAGTTGCAGCACAATAGAAAGCGCAGAACCCCAAATTAGAGAGGCCGAATTAAAGGTGTGAATACAAAGGACGACGATCTAAGGCCACACACGTCCAAAGAAGAGCACCTGACCTTAAAACAATGGAAGGTAAAGGTAAGGTCTGGCGAAATGATACGCAGGTTCTTCACGACCCGTGCCCTAGAATCGGCGTGGGAATTGCAGCGCGGGAGAACGAAATATCGGACAATAGAGCAGTTACGTAGACAAATTCTTCATATTCATTCAATCCTAAAAGGTATCGTAGATATGATTGATTTTGCAACAGTTACCTATACGGGTATGCTACCTATATGAACACAAGTCTTCGTAGGTACGCGTACGTATGTTAGTCTAGAAACAGATGCCGAAATGTATACAAACATTTCTCAAAACGGCAAGGAAGCAAGCATCAATTAAATAATACTAAATACATAAGTTCATTCGAAGAACTGCGAAATACGGGATGCTTCTGTCTGCATTATTATCATTTGTATTCCTAGTTTAAGCCTCCCCACCCAAAGAGTACACTAGCTGTGATTCAAAGAGAGGAAGAAAGAAGGGATATAAAGGATGTCGAGAGAAGCGTGGAACCCATGCACGAGTCAACGCACATGGAACTACAACAGCAAGTCGAAAAAGAAGAGGAAGAACAGCACAAAACTTCATCAGTAAGAGTATGAAGATGGAAAGAAGCATAGTGAGCACGAAAGACAAGCGTCCCGAGGGCCTAGCTAATGGCGAAGGTAATCTATACAATTAATCCCCCTGCATGGGGGTGCTGCTCCCCACACGTAGGATGGGCGAACCTAACTAACCTAGCTCTATGGCCCATCCTATGCCCCTGAGGGGGCTTGTGTCTGCATAAAAATCCTGAATGACTTCTTTCGAAAATAATCAATGACAAAATATTTGTAGTAGGTATGAAATTAGAGTAACACAATGTAATATATAACGCTAAAGTAGTGGCACTCACAAATTCCATTGCCATCGAATTGCTCCAATACCCAAGAAGAAACCCTGTCAAGGTAACTAGTGCCAGAAACACAAGTCAGGCAAATAATACTCGAACACTCGCAGCATAGCATCGTGTGATCATGAAACCTTCCGTCTCATATCATGCGCAGCAGCGGAGGCTAAGATATAACGCCTGGAAATTACACACTGGGAAATATAACGAGTGGAAGTAACAGGCTCGGCGATACAAAGACTGGGAGTTGCAGACTGGCATATGAAAACTAGAAATTGCACGGTGGCGGGTATAAAGTATGGACTGGGAATTGCAAGCCGCAAGATATGATGTTTTAAGACCGGAAGCTCCAGGTTGGAATATACCCATCATTTTTAAAGGCTGAAGTTGAAGGCAGGAAGCTATGATTCTTAAAGACTGGAAGCAGTCCCTTTTGGAAGTGGGGAGTCATCAGATGGAGGAGTGTCGGAGCGGAGGCAGAAGACGCAAGAGCGCAGGCAACACAGGCCTGATGACGTCAGGAGAGTTCCAGCAGGCGCCCCACGGACGCAACTGTGACGTGGCTATGACATCATACACGACACCAGCTGGCTGCACGACGCGCCGCTACCTTGCTATGGTATGCAACACCCACGGGGCACTTATACAGTGATTCACTGACGACAATCGCGAAAAAAAAAACAGAATTACATAACATATTAACAACAACATTCGATTTGAGAAGTAGCTATATAAAGTTGGTGCTCAAATAATCTTGTCAGCGTAAGCGCCATCAATGGAAACAGTCGGCATTGCGAACTGACTGCCAACTCCAATAGTTTTTAAAACGTCGACAGCTCCATCCAAAGCTTTCAGTCTCCTGAGATACTAGATAGCAGGTGGTATGGAAATTCAAGAGAAGGAGGACCCGTCGGCAGAACGTCAATATTGAGTGAATACATGGCGAGGTCGAAACAAACAATAATCTGTAAGACACGTATCAATATTGTGGTGCACAAATGCGCCACTTAAAGACACATCAATAAAAACTAATGCAGTAATTATTAATGTGTGAATACATGAACTAAGTATATATACGGCGTATTGTTCTGGAATACCAAAAATAATATTCACGAACTACCGCAGACTCGGAGAAAGTCAAGTATTAGGACTTCCTCAGATTTAGTAGAATATGAGTGACGATACATACCGTAAGTTACGTTAGGTAGCTACCTGTTTTAGTTGAACCGAACCTTGCCCAGCCTAATCTTAAGAAACAACCTACTATAACTCTTACTCACAGCTAAGCCACATACTAAGCCGAGACCCATGACTGTTCACAGAGAGCATACAGACAGTACCGAGAAGAGTGCCGCTTTGTTGTCCGGGTCCATGCCACTCTCTCGCAACTGGCGCACATCAATCAGTAAGCGAGTCACGAGATGGCAGAATAAGAAGCAATTGACATGACGAAGATCCGCCAAAGAGCGCAGAAGTGGAGCAACTGCGTGACTGCACTTCCAAGAGCTCATCAGAATATTGAGAGCAACCGTTAACTTGCCGCGTCTCGCTCACGTTTGGCGCAAGGCGAGGCTGACCCAAATACGGCGCGTTTCATCCGATACAGAAATGGCGCGGAGACCTGAACAGCTCCCCAAAAGTTTCTCGTAGTGATAATGAGGAGGTGAAGTTTAGGTTCTAGCTACTCGGATTTACCACGGCTGCAATAGGCATTGTTATGCGACAAGGGAACTCAGAGCGCCTTACAAATGCAAGCGAAGACTACGTTTACTGGAGTATAAGACTTTTTTAGAATGATAACTACACGCTCTGAAGTGGTGAGCATCGGTGCTAGTTAACCCCTTAGTTTCATGAATGAACTTGCCTTTTTTTGTAGGACTAACGCTATACTAACTGTAGCATACACATACCGGTATGAAAAGAAGGGGTTAGCCTAGACCTGCTCATACTAGCTTTTGAAGACTCGTAGGAATGATGCTACTCAAAACGTCTTCCATTTGGAGCAATAGGCAGTTTAGGGTGGTTAATTCACTAATTCTTAGTGTACTCGAGTACACAAGTGATAGTAATAATATTCTTAATTTGTAAATGGTACACAGAAAGTCTACTTCGTGTCCACTCCAATGGTAACAGAAGAAAAAATGAGAGACCTACAGTGTCGATGAAAATGTGCTGCAGGATCAACGCCCATGGCAATGGAAAGTCGTGAAAGAAACAGCAGAACGGAACGAACACAAATTAGAGATAAGCAGGAGCAAATAAATGGAAGGATGCTAGGCGGGTTCGAAAGAGAGACAACCCGAAGGTGAGCCAAGGATAAGGAGCCGAAGGGATCCCCCCTTCTGAGCGAACCCTATGGCACACCCAATATCTCCGGGGGGTACGTAGTGCCATTCCTTAAAGAAATCGAAGTATCTCCGGGCACATAATTATGGGCTAATTAGTCAAAGGCGAATCTCCCTAGCTATACAGCAACGACAGTGCGGGGATATACAAATGACACGAGTAGTATGCAACATATCGGAGAAGCTGAATACTGTATACGTATTCCTCGTCGAAGCCTCCCTACCCACAGAATACGCTGTGATCCATAAGAGACGAAAGAAAGAAGGGACATACAGTATATATGCCAAGAAAAACGTGGAAGCCGTGCACGAGGGCTTCAAACCAACAGAAGAACCGAAATAAATAAAATGGGTTGTTTCCATACAGTGCCACGATGTGAGGTAACTACAGTGTGTTTCCTAGCGAAGACCAGCACATACACTGCAGTATGGGCACGAAAATAAGGTAAGCGAACGTACAAACTGTTTTGTGAGTCGAGTTTCCTTTCCCACGAGCAGCTTCAAACGAAGATATATATCTATGCATAAAAACGAGGCATCGATGTGAAAGCTGCTGCGAGCAGGACTACCGGAAGAGCTGTTTTGCGATAGAGAGACGTGATGTCAATATGAATTGGAAAGATGAATACAGCTGTGGCAATCGAAATAAATAAAATATAATGATGATGCACGACTGAACGTCGTACCAGAATACAAATCACGAAAATTAATCGCCTTTCTAACCGCACCGAGAGCGATAGATAGAAGCCTTTTGGATGCCTACCTGCTAATTTTTATTACCAATGTGATTTACGTTTCAAATTCTTGATATTTTGCTCCTGTGAGCATGACAAGCCGATTCGGTTTCTTTACTACTAAGCTATCATTTATCTACAATGCCTTCTTACAGTAGACGTTTCGGTCCCAAAGCTACTTCAAGACGGGTTCCTCCGATAACTAATCACTTTTCCATACGCAGTGAGTAGGTTACCTAATTTTCATACATTTCCAGCGTACCCCAAGTCGTAGTTCATGCAACTATTGACCCAATGAAGCCCAATACATTCCTTCAAAACCACTTGCTGCAATGCAATTGAATTAGTATCATTATTATTGTTATTATATTCAGAAGTTTAAGGCTCTGTTACCACAACAAAGCCGATATCACAGAGGAAGAAAGAAGGGAAGTACGCATAGTATGACTGAAGACGCGAGGAACCTATGTAAGAGGGTGTTCCCACATTAGATGAACGCGCACGGGAACAGCAAGTCGAGAAAGAAAAAGAAGAATAAACGGGAAAAAACATCAGTAGGAGTATGAGACAGGAAGGAAGCAAAGTGGGCACGCAAGACAGACATTAAGAAGGCCTAGCTAACGGCTAAGGTAAGCTACAGGGTACGGAGGCGCTGCTCCCCATAGTATACGATGGGCGAAGCTAAACTAATCTAACCCTATGGCCTATGCTATGCCCCTGAGAGGATAACAAATAAATTTTTACCAATTATATTTTATGAAAATTTACATCTGTTTGCTCTATGTTCGTAAAGAAACCACTAAGAGAGAGAGAGAGAGACACCGTACCCAAGTCAGTCCTGACAACCACGCACGGGTCACCATGACACCATGACAACGGGGGTGACGAGATATGAGCAGCGTGTCAGCCACAATTGCTGGTCGTTTCTCGGGACATGTTCATTGGACATTCACTGGCTGCAGACGCTGGAACGGCGCATGATCATTACCGCCACTTCTTTCTTCACTCCGAATCACTAATGACGCGCGGCTTCGAAGAATAAAAACTTTTCTGGAAGCGTTCGAGAATTCGATATATACTCACACGTCATCAAGAAACTTCAAACTGAATGTACAGGTTCTTAGGCTTTGGAGCTCCTATTAACACATGCAACAAGACAAATTTGATACTAAAGAGAATGACGGAAGTGACACTTGTTCCACACATCGAACCACGCGCCGCAACACATTACCCTATCATAATTTCTGGTCGCCCCAGCAGCTGAAATAAGATTATAAATTCTGGCAAGAGTAAGATTTTCGTTAATATCGGAACTATAAAGCCACAACTGGCCCATCATCTGCCCCACCAATGGCAAAGTTCCGAGGGACGGCGGACATCCCGCAGGAATCACGAGGAAGCGCCCCCTACCGACATCGCAAGGCCATGTGGCAACCTTCGCTAGATGTCGGAATTCCCTCCGGGTAAGGCTGCTTCTTCGAAAATCTTCATTTTGGCAGCAGCAGCTACTGCCTAACTACACAAAAAAATTTTTGCGCAATACTTAGCAATATTGTGCCTTTAGATATAATCAAGAAAAGTATTTGGAGCGTAGTTTTATAAACATATAAGAGTGGCCTTCAGCGGTCGTTACAAAATTAAAAATAAAACGCAGCACCAGGCGACTTTGCATTTCGCCATAACAGGATGCATATGTTGAGCTATACAGCGATTCCTCAAAATAAAAACTTCGAGAGCACGCTATCAAAAATAGTCCGACTTCACCGAAGCAGGATCATCTGTTTCTTTTCCAAAATTCTGCTACAGATATACTCATATTCAGCGTAGTTTTAGATCTGCGTACCTACTTCAGATTTATTAATTAGCCAGCACAGATTTAGTTATAATACTTGCCAGCTAAATTTTTGTTAATATTCAGTGTTGTTTTAGATTTACAGTATTACCTACTTCAAATTTATTATTATTCAGCGATCAAAACGTGCTAGTAGCTACACTACTCAAGTGGGAAACTGAAGATTCATCTGTTCATGAGACATCCTTCAATGCAACACAGATTAATGTACCGTAACGATAATTTAGTGCAAGCCGTCCACGAAATTAGTTCAATTAAGTTCGGCGTATAAGATCAAGTGCATAGCACATGTTTCGAGTAGAAAAGGAATCTTATACATCGAGATATGAAATGTATTACAGTACTACAACTACCTATATATCTGAGCAAAACACCTGTGAACAATTGTATACGGTACAGTTTGGAGACCCAGTACCTAAATAGCACTCACAATTATACATTTTATGTTCTATTAATTGAGATGACTTAATTTTATTCCCTTTACAGTTCCAAATGCTGCCTTATCTTTGGCAAAGCTTGGTAGGCGAAATTCCACGATGGCAAAAGCGTCAATTACAGAATGCGGAGGAGGTAGAAAAAGTGAACCACGAATAAAAAACAATCACTCAAATTGCAACATAACTAGGCAGAATTTTAATTACCCTCACGGGCAAATATGAGCTTACAAACGATGGTCGAATGTAGCCTGAAGCCAACTATTTTCAACAGTATCAGCAGACATACGCTCCCATGAGTTCCAAGCTTTAATGAACTGTATGCTTTTTCACACAACATGGTATACCAAAATTGAAAAGTTTGACTCACTTTAGCTATACCTACGTTTGAACCTATCTAGCCACTATTCAATATAAAGTAACTAATCGCATTATCGTTGAGAAGGTTTCACTATAGGTGATAACAAGAGCCTGCGCAACAGGTCACAGTCGACTCTATAAGCACAACCACAGGCTGCACCACTTATGTTGTAGTCTATGGTACATCATAAAAATTAGGTTCCTCGCAGCATTGGCATGGTGAGAAACCTCCTCTAGGAAGATCCTAGGCGTTATAGCGCTAAGATTCCCCACGCCCGGTCGCCATGCACCACCTGCCTCCTCCAGTCATCAGCCAGTTGGGGTCGCATAACAAATGTTGGCAGTTCCCGGAAGCGCAACCTTCACGAATATGCATGCACGGCAATGAGTTTTTCAGGAAGCGTTTTGTTCTTGGAACATTAGCGGGCGTTCATCACGGCAAGCGCACNCATGCACCACCTGCCTCCTCAAGTCATCAGCCAGTTGGGGTCGCATAACAAATGTTGGCAGTTCCCGGAAGCGCAACCTTCACGAATATGCATGCACGGCAATGAGTTTTTCAGGAAGCGTTTTGTTCTTGGAACATTAGCGGGGGTTCATCACGGCAAGCGCACTGCGGGTGGGTACGAAGCGAAATCTTGCGTGCGTATATGCAAAAAGGAGGAGATTCAGAGCCATATACGTTTTACTGCGAGTTGAAGGTAAAAGCACATGGGTAAAAGAAAAGCGATGACGTACAATAATATACGGATCAGCAATTACATAATGCGTTGTATTCGGATTTAAGCGTACGCCAACATAGAATAGTGATAACACTAAAATTAACGGAATGACAATAGCTACTATATGCTTTCGCCTCGAGGGGAGCAACATCAAATTGAGTAGGTTCAACCGAAAAGGATCAAATTAAGGACGATCTTCACTTACCACTTGCACACAGTCATTACTGTAAATAGTAATCAACTCCTTGCGTAACCGACTTTAGTGAAGTCTATAAAAATTCAAATTTCTCCACCCTGTTCACAACAAAAATCCTGTCCAAACAACACCTACAAACGAACACCATATGCAGATAAAATAAACGTAAAAGTCACGTAATTTAGAAGCAGAGGGACAGATGTTTAGGAAGAGTGTCAATCTGACACATAAACAATTTAACCATCCAGAGTGAGCAGCGCGCGTGAGTGCATCGCATTGAACTGCGCAAAATTGCAGATGCAAAGAAGCCTGCAATTTAAATGCAGCAGAGAAAGCTCCCTGCATGTCCTAGACAAGCCTGCTGTTCACCCCGTGGTCCCTGACACATGTGCAGTACAGGTAAGTTCAGGTGCGTAACTTGACACGTATAGCGAGTTTATAATATGACGGACTACCCAAGCGTCCAGTGCTTGGGAAGTCAGAGGGAAAATTCGTTGCAATGTGGACCCGGCCTGTGGGTTTTCCCGGATAAGCGAATGGCTCGAAGCAGAGCCGGCTGTAGAATTGTTGCATGTATTAGCTATAGAGGAAAATGCAAATATACCTATTGAGCTTCCATGCCGGTCATATCTGCGCAGCAGCAAAATAAATGTTAAGTCGCATCCGCATATCCGTAACTGGAACCCAGCGCGACCACTGAACGATTAACTAAGAACTGCACAGGGCGAATGGTTGTACCAGCGTTCATATTCAATATGCTAGAGACCGGCGAGAACGCCGGAGTGTCCAACAGAATCGGGAAAATTTAAAGGAAATTAATATGACACAAAACTGCTCAATTTCACTCATAAGACGCAACATACCGGCAACAATGATGATCGATAGCAAACTAGAGCTGCACTCCGACAGCGCAGACCCCTGCCAAGCAACACAATGCTAAAAGACGAAATGACAGACATAGAGACAAACGGACATACGGATCTTCACTAAAATTTAATCATCAGTTCCTTGTGACATCTCTAACAGTAACTGTAAAAAGAATGGAGATTGATTCCTAACGAATCCTGGCAAAAACGAAACATTATTGGCGGAGGTAAAAACCACCGCCATGAGGCGTCAGCGTTTCCAGTAGTTATTGGCATACTTTTTCGAATGTTTCGATATAATTTAATTGTACTATAGTGCAACGATACAATACACGATATCTTCAAACGTAAGAGAGAAGTGAATCCCACGACCTACGCAGAAAACAAAGCACAATCTCACGACCCATTTAGCAAGGTACAATCTATTTACTGCCAAGTGCACAAGGCAGCTGCGCGAAGGGGTTGCAGCATTAGCGAAGACGAGCAGAGGAAGACGAAAAAATGCATCACACGCACACAATTGAACATAATTTGTTACGGCGAATGTGTAGAGGGCACATGGAAGTTCAAGAGCTTAAGAGGACAACGGAAGGAGAGAAATGATCACATGCACACAACAAAACACAAATCTCTGTAAATAATGAGCCCATGAGACAGGAAGGATCAATCGATTCAAAGAAGGGCAGAAGAAGACACGCATCAAATGGCTACCGCAACCAAAGCTCCACCGGATGTCACACATTAGAGAGAGAGAAACGTAACCCTAACAGTGCTGGAAGATATAAATTTATCAGCGGAAAGCAGAGAAAAACTGAAACATTGACGTTAGTAATCAATAACAGAAGGAATACAACGCGCTCTCGTAATAAACAGCAATTGGCATCAATAACTAATGGAAACCGTGATTGTTGGGCTGCGGTTCAGGGCCGAGCCCTCGACCTGCATAGAGCTTCTACTGCATTGCCAGATCCAGCCGCTGCGACAGCTGAGTTACCGAGTCAGGCCTTTTTGGGACTAGGAATTATTGTAAAAAAAACGGCCGGACTCAGGAGTCAGAGTCAGAATAAATGCCCAATTTGGTGAGGAAAGACAGGAGTCGGACAGTTTGGGGTCTCAGGAGCCGAGTGGGAAACTGATTGGGCCCAGAAGATGGAGTTGGACTTCATTTATCCGACCCCACAACCGAAGCGACAGGCATAGATACCTTGATAAGTTCTACTAGTCGCTAGCAAACTACGTCAACTGCATATTAAACTGTTCGTCCAGCAGAAGGGTAAGTTCGGGGCTGAGAGTTTAGCCAAAAATTCAGACTTCACGGTAGCATCTGGAACAACATCAGTCTAGCTGGAAACTGGTATATAACTTTCACTACTTCATTCATGCAGTGGCCACTGGCCAGGCATCAAAGACGGGCTCGGTCGTTTTAATTAAGTGAATTCTTTGTTGTATGCTACCTTGGCATGCAATGATCACTACACTTTCATGGTTTCACAAAATTTGAAACTTCATCAAACGAACATAGCAAAACTATATATATCCAGGTTCCTTACACCACTATTTTTTCCAAGAACAAATATAAAAATAACAAACCTAACATTGTAGAATGATACGCCGACTCTCCCTTCAATTAAGGTGCGAAATACTTCCCGAGGCACAAACTTGGTAGATACACGGACACTATTAGGGTACGGAAGGTAAATTACGGAGAAACACGATACAGCAAACGATATCGGCGTCAAAATGGCGAGTCAATCAAGAGAACAGGAGATTTTTCGGGCCCAATACCAGGGGCAGATTAAATTGCCCGAAATTTTTTCAAACATGCGTAATAGAGCGAAAAGAACTAAAGTTTCCAATGGTGCAGAGATCACGTACGTAAAATGTATCTCTTACCTGGGTCACAAAATCTAGGACTGTCAGGACATCGAGAACGAAACGTAAAAGCTCCATAGCTGGTAACACGTTAATTTGGGGATTCGGACACTTCTGAAGAGGTCATATGCCAGCTGTTTCGGACCTCTAGTTACCCCCTGTACTGTAACTCACTTTGGTGTAATGTTACACAGATATCCATAGAGTGCTTGTGTGTTGCTTATAACGACATTTTCCGCAGATTAATGAATGCGCTAAGGTCTAAAAGGATAAGTTTAACAATTACTCAAAAGTACACAGTCTCTGAGTCAGGACCAGAAAATGCGCCTTGAACCTAAAAATTAGAATCAAAAACTCCAACAACTCAGTAATAAGTCATCCGTAATGGTTCTGGCTACACACGATCTAATACGTAGCTACGATGGCCGCGCAAACTGTTGCCTGACGGAGGCCAAGCAATGGGGCGTCATATAAGGTCTTGAATGTAAGACCACTGCGACATGTCCTTTGGCCGTTAGTAACCTAGAAATACGTTACATTCTCTTGTGTACCATGTAACGTTCCAGTGAGTTTCTTGCAATGTTTGCAGGAGTACTAAATAAAGTTTATTATCATTAGTATTTTTAGCCACGAGTAGAATCAGAAAAAATGAAGATATGCAGACATACATAGCAAACACAAGTAGGAATACGGGTCAAAGTTTAAATTGAGGCGGGACACGGCGGTAGAGTATATGGCCCCACCCGCGCTCATTGGCGGCACCCTCAGCCTTGACCTTCGTAAACAGGAGTTTCTCTATGGAGACGGAGAGGTCC
>LQNS02000226.1:5768159-5781524 GCA_001587735.2 Parhyale hawaiensis
GCTCGACCCCGCAGCCACATCTGTATCCTTAGTACATTTAACAGGTGAGCGAGATGTGTTATGTGCGTCCTTAGTAGATTTTGTAGGCTTCTGTATAGGTGAGCGAGACAGTATCATAGGTGGAGAGGGGGGAGCGGGGGGCGAAACTGAGTTACACCAAATGCAATGAGTGGTTTGGAAGAACTAATATTAAAAATACTCCATTTGAGGAAATAAGTTTTTAGCTCGTCGGGATGACGAATAAAATAAATCTTAATTTGAAAATACGAAACAATGAAGTGTGTCTTTATGTTAACAAATGATGAAGAAATAACTTCTGTACATACGCCATGCAACATAATGTGAATAGATTCAAATCGTTGGCTAGGCTATTAATTCGTTGAGATACGAAGCATTTCGTTGAGATACGAAGCATTTCGTTATTGCTATCTCTGAACTGCAAAACACCAAAAGAAAATTAACAAGAACTCTGAATAGGTCAAACATAAGCGAATAGACAAACCGTTCAGTCCTCACTCTGTTTATGCGTAGATATAAAACTCAACGAATGTACAGCGTGGCTAAAAAGCTAGTGTGAAGTCGAAGGTTTGTAAATACAGCCGTGGAGAAATGTTACCTTGCCGCTTAGTTTTCAAGTCAAAGTTACGTGCTTTTGTTATAATAAATTCTGGAACTCTTCAGGCTGACTTTTAATTACCATTGACCGCAAACAAAATATTAGGTAAGTAAGAATAGATTTTTGAACGGAGCCAGGAAGCTTCAGACCATAAATGGAACCTTATAGAAGACCAAAGAATCTCATCAACGCAAACCTATCTTAGATAGAGCCAGAATTTTTTGAAAACACGAAAATCATCGCATTATAATTTTTTCTGAAGCAAGATTTGCGGTGAAGGAATAAACATGAGGTGAACAAAAACATTGACATTTTTCTCGTTGGTTTCATCTTTAGCTACAGTAGTCACTGGTCGGCAGGCGCGATGCATTTTTGAGTGGAACAATATTCTTAGTTTTTTGAAAAGCGGATGCATTTGTGTATGAATAACGACTTTCGATGATATAAAAGCAAGAAATTGGTTACCAATGGAGAATACGAATGAAAACTGTCAACCAGCAAGTTCAGTTTGTGCCTGCCTAAACACGCGGTACGCGCTCAAGCTATTAAATTCTAAAAATTCTAGACGACACATCATCGAAACAGGTCTCTGTAGGATCGGACTAACTAACCCGAGATACAGTAGTAGTAGAAGTTTTACTAGCGCTGCAGTGGTACACTGCCTATATGGCGCCGAACTATTCCTGTGTTTAGCCACAGGCTCGTGCGCCAGAACCCGAGATACATTGTGGTGTATTCTCTACAATAATCTTGACTTCAGCGCAAGGATTGCTCGCGAAAACGGCAGCCTGGTAGCAGAAACTGCTGCCAGTTCTAGTTCTTTAAAACCTTTCTCGTGCATGGAGTCTATATTTTATGATTAAGCCTAAATCATAGACCGCAACAGTACTTAACTCTTAGGTCCATAAGTAGCCTCTGACGCTGGCGGCCAAAATAAAAAAATGGGATTTTCTCAAGAGCTGCTATGAACATATCCAGACACGGTTATGCAGGCAAGCGCCCAAGTGCGTCCCCGCCGTATCCAAGATACCTTCTCCGCAAGAAAAATGTTGGGTACCTTGGAATTTTTTCTTCAGTATTAGATAGGGGAAAAGAATAGCTCTTGAGAAAATCCCATCTTTTCCTTGCCGACTTTTGGCCGCCAGCGTCAGAACTAACAGTCAAGCACTGTTGCGGTCTATGCCTAAATATAAACTTATAGGCAGTTCGACAACTAATGCTCCCATCAATATTAAGATTCGGCACTGAACTAGTTCAAAACAAAGAAAGGGGAAGGAACACATAAAACATCAGCACCGTGTTAGGCAAGAGCAGAAAGGAGAGAAGAAAAGGCGAAAAACTCAATAAAAAGCAAGTAGCTATACGAAGACAATGTAAAGATATGGGTATGGCAACACTCGCACCGTACTGCCTACGATAGTAATACCAACATATGAGTATGGAAACGCATGACAAATCGCTGAAATTTGAGAAGGAAAACCCAACTTGCACGCATCCCACCGAAATTGCGACGGAGAGGGTCAGACAGTGGCTAGAATTACTACTTATTAGCACGGTTCACCACCGCATCCCGTCAGTCAGTGGAGGTGATGCTCGGCCGGCATATATATAGCGCGAGCAGAACACGTGTGTCTCAGAGCTCTCACTGGACAACAGCTGACATGTTATGATCAGCCTAATGATTAATCAAAATTGCCAGGAAAACATCTAAGCGTTATACCCACCAACTACAAACAAGAGGACGGAGGTGGTAGTAGAAATTGCTGCATAAGCACAAAATTATTAGCTCCGTATCGAACAAAAATAAAATACAACCTGCAAGTAAATTCACTTACCTGCAGTGCTAGAACAAAAACAGGCACAACAAAGGCTATTTTCTTTTTGCCCCCGCATACAGAGGAATACTACCAAAGCACAACGTAACAGCGGACCTACGAATCCCGTACAGCACGTTTTGAATATCGTTACACACGCCACAACACGAAGTAATGTCATTTGCGTACCAACATGTACATGACATAAATTATGTGGACTAAATATTTGTAGCAATCTTATCAGGGCTGCGGAGTCGGAGTCGGTGAGGTTTTTGGACCAGGATTCGGAAACTGGCTAGAACAAGGACTCCACAGTCGGTGAAAATAAGCTCATTATGGTGAGAAAAAGAGGTGAGAGTCGCACATTTTTAGCGTCGGACATAGGCTCGCCCCTACGAGTTGGAGTCTGACATTGTTCACTCGACGACACAATCCTGATGCCTACGAGACTGCTGCTCGAAAGAGTCCTGTTGTCATGGACAGTTAGTTGTAGAGACTAGTGAGAGATCGTTTTGAGTGTCTGCCACACGTACATGGCGAGTTGCTTGTCAGCAGGCCTGGTGAATACGAGTAGTAAGGAGGGAAAGGTTTAGGAAGAGCATGGAGTTGGAGGCACACTCGCTGGTCTTTGGAGGCGGAGACTTATTATAACGCGCACTTTGCTCATGTTGACAATCTAACATTAGTAAAGAGGTAGCACTAAGAGTCGGAGTCCTAGGCGTTGGATTTGAAACATCTGCTGGTACCCAGAATCGAACTAGGTATGTGCCTCCCCCAACTCCACAACCCTGCACCATGATGCAATCCGAGAGAAACGTCTACGCTGACCAGCTATCGCCCGGGGGTCAACAGAAGAGTTTTCCTTTGATTTTTCTTTACAGACTGCTACTGATTATAAAGAAAGAACCTCTCACTGATTATAAAAATACCTAAGCAATATTTTGCGAACGGTAGGAGCATTAATGGATCCAAAAAGAAAGGATACTGCGGCGATTACGGCAATGGAGATGTCAACAGCAGCCAGTACTCACCCGTGTTGATATCATTCTCCTGCAACACGTCTGTGATGGGTTTGTCGTGTAATCTGCACGAAAAAAACCGTACGCATTAGCAACAACATACCTAGTTTACAAGCAGAGATACCGGTATGTACCAACCTATAGAACTTCCAGAGATATGTACCAACCTGTACCAACCTATAGAACTTCTCCCTTGCTGCATTCACATTGGCGTCTTTGTACATGGGCTCGGGAGTGGGATGGACCAAGTCCAATTTCGACCGACTCCAGTACTGAGTCTTTGCAACTTCCGATTCCTCTCCCCCCCCCCAAAAAAAAGAGAAATATATGTCAATACTCCAAATCTGCAACCTTGCTTTCTACCAAGGTGCAATGAGAGTAAATAGTACTTTTATATAATACATATTCAACTATTCTGACGCACAAGGCAAGTGACTCGACACTCCTACCCGGAATCTGCAACACGCAACTAGAACGCCTCGGTGGCGTAAGACCATCACCATCAATGAAGTCATTTTCGATGGCCAGCTAATCCTAGTGTTTCATATGGCTGCCGTGTCCAACAAAGTTAGCGCCCTACGCCGCCCCCCGTACATTACCTTCTTAAGAATAGCGTAGGAAAAAATAAAACGCCCCGTGCTCCAGACGATCTGCCGAGGTGGAGGCAAATTCGCCCCGGTGGAAGAAAATTCAGCGCCGTCATTTTTTACGGCCAGTTAAGCTCAGTTTTTTGGCATGGGTCACATCTAGGGTAAACCCCGAAAGTTACTACAAAAAATTGTGAAGATTGCTCAACTCCTTCGACCACTTATTGAGTGGACGTTGGACAGACATACAAATATATATTTATGAATTTCTTGAAATATACGTTGACATTTGAAAACTCTCTTAGCACAAATATAAATTTATATACATATATATATATTTCTATATATACTTAAATCTTCAACGAAAACAATATCACCTCCCTCACTTCGTTCGAGGGGGATGAACAGGAAAAACAAGAAGTAGCTACCTAACCCGTGGGGAGTAAGCGGCGCCATCTCAGTGTCGCAGCGCCAAAGCACAGTACTTACGAGCGACACAGCTGTTGGACGACGCGACTTGGAGCTCGCTGTATGATTGTTAACATCTGCTGCAGCAAATAATGAATAAGGAGGTCGTGCAAGCCTGCGGACCATCACAACGATGCTTCTAAGAGGAAGGGATATTAATATGTAGACAGACACATGGTACCCATGTATGAGCCAGAAGTCGCAGAGCAGAGCAAGGCCTAATCAGTAGGAGTATGCAAATGGAAGGAAGAAAAGTGTGCACGAAAGCGAGTCGTCCAGAAGGCCTAATTACAGCCAAGGTAACCTACTCTTCATGGACGAACCTAACTAACCCAACTCGACGGCCTATCCTATGCTCTCTACCTGAAGGGAGCGGAAGAACGTAAAAAACAGTGATTATTTAGTTGCAGCACGTAGATGGAAGAAAACAATGTGGGCAAGACAGAAGCAGCAGTAGTAGAAGTTTTACTAGAGCATCAGGGACACGATGTCTATATCGCGCCGAACAATTCCTGTGGTTTAACACAGGCTCGTGCGCCACTAAGGCGCGTTTTAAATTGTCAATGATTTTTGTCCCGGCTTTTCTGCCGGGAGGTCTCAACGTGGTCAGTGCGCTACTGACAGGAAACGGCGCAAGTTGAGCATCTCCAACCCCCGGGCACAGCTGAACGCTTTCACTGAGCTACGCCGCGCAGGGGAAGGAAACAAAATACAAGAAGGTAGAAGTCTAGCGGGAATAGGTCGGCCACCTATTCGGCAGCCCACCTCCCGAAACAGAAGGGGCAGTATTGGGAGCCTACCTAACTTTACAAAACTAACCTCGTCAGCAGGAACTGCGGCAAGCTGCAACATCTCCCGCGGAAAAGGCACTAGGGACCCTTGGGTGTGTGAGGCTCAAGGGCAAGACGGAAAGACGACCCAAAGGCCAAACCACACTAAGAAAGCCAATAGGGTCCCTGCTCCTCATACCGTACCATAGGATGTGTGAACTTAACTAAGCTAACCCTCATGCTAGAGCCCGTACTGTGCTGCCTGAGGTGAACACAGCAAGTGAGAGCGATCTAACTATTACACGGTGGGCGTAATGCAGGGGTCACACGCTGCACAATCGCTCGGTCAACTGACCAGTGGATGCTCAGCTCGCACGTCCTCTTGAGTACCTGGATAATCAACGTCGACATTCAAGATACCGTACTCCTGGATACTGCTCCAGCTGAAAGTCCGCTCATAAGCTGAGCGTGCCATTGCATGGCGTAACCCCGCCTTGCAGGAAGCCACTTAGTCTACACGATAACCAATATCCACTGCAGTAACTAGAAGCCGGGAAGTGATAAGACAACATAAGAAATATGCACGAAAAACAAACGAAACTATAGACTAGATTGCCCCATGGCGCAAGGCCATCGCCAGCGACCGTGGAGAGGGCTGCTGAAAGTGCTGAGTCAGCAGCTTTGGTATTTTCACATCTAGGTCAGCCCATCTGACTGACAGCAAAAACTTTTCGTATCTAGGTCAACCCACCTGATTGCCTGTAAGAGATCGTAAGAATCAGACTCATTCTGGTAGTTTTGGGGAAAAATGATATAGGGAAATTACACAGTACATACATATACATACAGACTAATTCAGAACGAAAACTGTATCACCTCTCACCCACGTTCGAGCGATGAAAATAGCAGGACGACTCACCTCAAATAGATATTGATGGCTAGTCTGGCGGCGTCCCAGTAGAACTCGTTGCTTCTTAGCACATCCTCGAGCCTAAGTAGCTGCACGTATGAGCGTAGGGTCATCTTGCGCATACAGTAGGTGTGGAAGTCAAACTGGTCCTCGATAATTTCGGTAAAATGCTGCCCAATGGATAAGACACGTTCACTGCATGTTGCAAAACATACTATTGCAATTCCGTAAATTGAAATTGTGCGATTAGCTAGCTATAGAGGGATAAATCAAAGTGGTTCTCCAAATACCGTACAGAGAATATTGTAGGTCGTTTAATCCTACCTAGACATAACAATGGTGTTTCAAGAGCAAAAAAGGAATGGACATGTACTACATCGACAGAAACGTGGAGCCCACGCAAGACGGCGTTCCCACCGACGATCAACGCTCATGGACACAATAAATCAGGAAAGATAAGGAAGAACAGAAGAAAGCATAATCAGCACGAGCATGAAAAGGAAAAAAGCAATGTGGGCAGGCAAAACACACGTTCCGAAGTCCTAGTTTGGGGCAATGTGTGGGTACAGCTCCCCTTAATATCAGATGGGTAAGCCTCATCCTAAGCCCATCCTACACACTCTGAGGGTTGTCCTATAGCTACACATTACTATACATAGAGAAGAAACTTAACTTGAGAACACAGTCGTACCGTATCCCTACGCCCTTTGTTACATCAACGTCAACAGCAAAATTCGAGAGTAGGATGAATTTAGTCCAATTCCAATTGTCCTCCTGACTCTCTTATTTCTTTATGACCAAAGTACGCCCATTTTCACTGACTCATGACTCATGGGTATAGCCAAATCCTGACTCCGACTCCTGGTTCCAAGATGTCCGACTCCGAAATTCTGCTTTAATAGTATTTATTCCACGACTATGTTCTAAGGCTGAAGGTTGTGTTCCAGTAAGAAAAATTCTGAATGTTTTCAAAAATACAATGTCGTTCATTCAGCCATCCTCTAACACCCATTAAATAAGGTAGAACGAAAAACAGCACTAGTTAGTTATCGTCAGAAAGTTTAAGCCTCCATTTCCGAGCGGAACGACATCACAGAGGAAAGAGCACGGGACATATAGTATGTCAATAGAAACGGGGAACCCGTGCACAAAGGTGTTCCCACACAGATCACCGCACATGGGAACAGCAAGTCGGGAAAGAAGAGGAAGAACAGAATAAAGCATGAGCAAGTAGGAGTATGAAATCGGGAAGGAAGCAAAGTGGGTACTAAAAACAGACGTCCCGAAGGCCTAAGCAATGGCTGAGGTAACCTATACGGGCCTCCTGTGGTAGTAGTATTATACGAAGATTGAAGCCTCCCTAAATAAGTACGAAACTCTTCTAAGAGAGGAAAATGAAGGGACATATAGTATGTCGACAGGAAAACGAGAAACATATGCACGAAGGTCTTCCCACACAGGATCAACGCGCATGGGCACAGCAAGTCGGGAAAGAAGAGGAAGAGCAGACAACAGAAAGATCAGTAGGAGTATGAAAGTGGAATGAAGCAAAGTGGGCACGAAAGACAAACGTCCCGAAGGCCTAGCTAATGGCTAAAGGAACCTACACCAACCCCCTGGGGGCGCTACTCCCCAAAACACAGGATGGCGAACCTAACTAACCTAACCCTATGGCCCATTCTACGCCCCCGAGAGGATAAAGGCAGCACGATGGTAGGTCAATGCCTTCCTCATTAGAAAAGTTTCAATGAGCCTCATCACCCTACCAGCACTTGATCGGGCATGCGGCCTCTCTGTAGTGCGCGTGCTGTCTTATGGGAAAGCAAACAGGCTCCAACCTATTTGCATGTTACACGCTTCTAACGACCCTCACTTCAGTGCAGGTCTGGGAGGATCCCCGCTGCGTCTCTATCGTTCTCTCTTCTCACCCTTCTCCCTCCACAATACCGTCCCCCTCCGATGGAGTTCCCAGTTAGGCGCTAAGGCAACAACCCTTCAAACTCAGCAGTCAGTGAGAAAAAGAGCACACTGACAGCCCAAAAGCTAGAAGTAGTAAGATAGGGTCACAATATCGCTAGGCCTGTATAGCACGGTACATCTCACAACTATTTCTACCTCGGTACATCTGCCCGAAGGTCTCAGTGTGCCAGAGAAAGACTAAAAAGTTGGACGTCTTTCCACTGGTGAGACGCAACTCACTCTGTCCACTTGATGACACATCTTCAGGGCCTGTCCGAATTGGCCCAATCTGTAGTAGGCGTGAGCGCACTCGATCTGGAACCACATGCACTGCATCTCGTTTAGATTCTCCATGGCGCTTACACCCTCCTGCAAAGCAAAATAATCCAGGTAATATATAGCAGCAGAAGCTGTAGAGTAGCAGGATTGGGGCAGGTAGCTATTTCACTTGATTTTTTTGGGAACCAGCGTACTTCATACAAGATTTCGAACGATGCTATTTTTAGGAGAAACACGTTTTAGATGGCCAAGTAGAGTTAGTCGTATAGCCACTCAAGTTGTGGTGTTTGGCCAGAAAATTTCTTTCTCTGGCAGTAGGAGGACGAGACCAAGAGACACAGTAGCAGAGCCTTAGTAACATACTAGATTGAACAGTTTTAAGCCTCCGTTTCCACCACAACTGCGATCAAATAGAGGAAGATATACGGGGCATGTAGTACGCCGACAGACACGCGGAAAAAAAGGACGGCAGAAAACACCCCTGTCGGTAGTAGTAACAATATGGAAGGAAGTAACGTAGGCACGATAGACAGACAGTCGAAAGCCAAGTTATGCCCATAGTACCTAACCTATGGAGTGCCACTCCCCCCCCCATCACATAGGATGAGCCCTAGACTACGCTGAGAAAAATTTTGATGCACGTAGGTGTTTCACAGACTGAGAGAAGCATCAGGTTGCACGTAGGTGTTTCATGGTGTAGTTAGGTGCGTCATCGCAGTAGACAGAAAAACATATTTACATATTTCAATCAAAGAAACAAAGTGAACAAAAGCTTTGTAGTTTTTTACACGTGTGAAGCGAGACGCGGTTACACACTAACACGAATATCGCTATTGTTTTTCAAAGCTTCGCCTATTCAGGTGCATCAATTTGACCTGTTTTTGATGCATCTTGGTGCATCATAAGCTTTGTCACAAAACCAAAACACATAAATGCATCAATTCGTGCCAAGTGCACCATAAGACCATTTATGCATCATCATGATGCACTTTACATATTTTTTATAATGCACTAGCGTGTTTCGGTTTTGGGACAAAACTGCATGTAATTTTGATGCATTTAAGTGCATCAAAATTTCTCTCAGTGTGCACCCTTCTCCATGAGCTCTATGGATAGACACTATCTTATAATCTTCCTAGGTACGGTAGAAAAAGCTTGCTCCGTCACTGAAATACAAAGTCTCTTACTGTTGTAAACCATCAAAATCCCAAACTCTAATCCGTATCAATGCAGTAAGCTGACATTGTGATACAGCTGTCATTTTGCAAAAAAAAAAAATACTTCGCAGAACAACGAAGCCCTCAATCCTGCTGGACCTACTCCAAATTCCCATGTTCTTCTTCTCACTTCAATACGAAATTTACAACTCCGCAGGACTTCGTAAGAATTAGGTCTCGTTTTTTTTTTCTCTCTCATATAACAAGTGCCTTACTCTGGTAAATTTAGAGCACATCTCCTGCGCAGGTTGGATCATATTAGCAGCCAACATGTACGATGCGCTCTTGCTGTTGACGTAACGATCGGCCGTGTCCAGCGTCTGTGCCTCCGTCACGGCATCTACAGCACCAACAAGGTCTCCAGCTCGCTGCACAGCACACACACATAGTACAATATTAGTTAAGAATATCAGGTCCTCGCGAAGATAACACTAAGCTATAGAAGTTATATTTAAAAGCTTAAGCTTCGGTCTCCAATACATAAGTGATCGAATGTAAAGAAAAAAAGTACGGGACGAATAGCATGACGATAGAATTACTGACACGATGCACAAGGGTTTTTTCCATTTATCATCAAGGGGCACGAGAACAATAAGATGGGAAAGAAGAAGAAGAAAAACAGACTTCGAAGTGATAAAGAGGAGTAGGTATGGAAATGAAAGGAAACAAAGTGAGCACGATGAAAGACGTCTTGTTGGCCAAGCTTAGGCTAAGATAGTTTATATGACAACCTTTGAGTGTAGTTCCGTATAATTATAACTGATTAGTGGACTGAGTAATTTAAGCCTCCATTTCTACTACAAAGGTAATCCCATAGAGGTAGGAAGAATAGACATCCACTTTGTCTATAGAAACGTGGAACCCATGAACGAGGGTGTTCCCAGACAGGATCAACGTCCATAGGAACAACAAATCGGAAAAAAAGATTAAGAACATAAGTAAGTAACATCAGTTGGTGAATGAAAGTGCAAGGAAGCGAAGTGGGCCCAGAGAAAAGTGTATATTGAAGGCTTTGCTAAAGCTAAGGTAGGTAACGTACAGGGTTGCCCTGTGATTGTTGCTTCCTATATAACTTAGGGTGGGCAAACGTAATTAGGCCTATGGTTTATGACTCATTCTATTCCCCTGAGGGGTGCTTCCCAGAACATGTGATGGTCCAACTGGACTTTATGACCCCTGAGGCTGAGAGTAGTCTGAGTACCGCCATTAATTCAGGGCTACATTGCGTCAGGTACTGTTGTTATTTGTACTACCAGTAATTCAGCTTCCCCGATCATCACAAGGTGAAAGCAATCCTTATTGTATTGCAAAGTTTCAGCCACCGCTTCCACAACAACGGCGATCAAACAGAGGAAGAAACAAGGGACATTTAGTATGACGATAGAAATGGGGAAATGCACGAAGGTGTTCCCACACAGGAACAACACGCAAGGGAAAAGCAAGTCGGGAAGAAGAGGAAGATCAGAATAAAGCATGAGCAAGTAGAAGTATGAAAATGGAAGGAAGCAAACTAGGCACCAAAGACAAACGTCCCGAAGGCCTAGCTAATAGCTACGGTAACCTACACAAGACCCCCTCGGGTCGCCGCGCCCCAGAACATAGGATGGGTGAACCTGGCTAACCTAACCCCCTATGGCCCATCCTATGCCCCCTAAGGGGGCGGTAAAAGCTAAGCAAAGGCGACGGGAACGCAACTCACCTTTAAGATAGCACCCTTGATAATATAGAGTTCGATAAGCGTAGGAGTGTGGTCGAGGGCTCTCTGAAGTAAAGCTAGGGCCTTTTCTGTATCATTGAGATGACTATGGTGCTCCGCCAAGTACATTAGTACAAAGAGTATGCACGCTGGCTCTGACTCGCTGCTGTCATCTGCACATAATGAGACAATGAAGTGCACATATTAAACTAAAACCTTCAGAAACCAGAAGGTATTACGCACAAAAACTAAAGATGCAGTATGGAGCTACAAGTAGGATAAGTATTCATACGGACATAGGCCTACCAACAAATTACATCATCAATAACATGCAACAACGAGGTTACTGGCTGGAAAATGTAAGAGTCCCTCACAAGAAAGGACTGTAAATCCTTCTACGCTAGACTCGTACATAACACCAGCAAATAGCTAATGTACAAAAGAAATCCGGGACGCCATTAACCAGTTTTCACTTGGTTTCAATGCTACTCCAAAGCGGAAATGACGGATATGATTGTACTTCATCAAATATCAAGAGCATACGCGTACAATTAGCCTCACAGACAAAGCATTGTAACAAATAATAACAACCATTATCAACACTGAATAAATGTTGAAAGATTTTTATCCCCGAGTTGAAATGCTAATGCATGAAGTTGATGAACCCACACATGAGATTGGCGAAATTAGAGTTATTACCTCACTTATGGTAGATAGACAACGTGAAACTTGCCTGCCATTACAATCATGGAACGGTATCGTACCTACAATACTGACACGAGAGTTTTACATAAACCCACACACCAACTCTCTTAGAGCAGTAAAGAATATCATATACAATACATTAGAATTATACTTGGGTACATTTTCCATTTACAAGGGTCAAATAAAACCTAGGTTAAGTTATGCAATTCTTGACATAACAATTTACGGGCTTGAATCACGTGCACTGAACAGCATATTATTAAACGGTATCACTTAAAAAGTTCCTGTTATAATGCCTGCATGCGGCAAGGAAACAGTTTTAGTCTGCATTTCCACTTTCACTTGGACAGTTGGCTCCTCGTTCTCACTCGTAACGTGGTACACTTGCCAACTGAAAATGTAGGCAACGGATAGCCAGGTTATTATTATTATATTGTGGGTTTTCCCACCGTATTAGAAACGAAGACTATATAACAGCGATCCAATTTTGTATGATTTAGTTTAGGAATTATGTCGAACTCAAATGAGTTCTATTAGAACTATCTTGGCCAGGTGCACCACGTCTGACAGGAAATAAGGCGCGAGCATTTCCAACTCCACACGGCTTAGTCGAACGAAATCGCTCAGTCGTGCAGCGCAGAGAAAAAGACGTGAAACTAAATGAGAAGCAGACAGAAGAAAGTAAACACTCGTGCGGGGGGTCCCTTCCGTGGCCCGACACACGGGAGCAGATAGGAGTCCCATGGGGGGTCGCTTACCACCATTCGGCGGCCCACCTCGCGGAACAGAAGGGGAAATATAGAGAACCTGCCTAACTCTACAAAACTAACCTTCTCAGCAGGAACTGCGGCCAGATGTTACATCGCCTGCGGAGAAGGCACTCGGGACCCTTGGGTGCGTGATGCCCAAACATATTGTGGCAGGGAAAGGGCCCGCCACAATATGACCCTGAGGGCGGAAAGCCAGGTTCACACAACAGACTTCTGTTCCCCATACACAATACAAGGCGTTCGAATATACTATTGTTTCCTTGTAAACAGCAGAAAAGTAGAATTTTTTTCAGTTTTAATTAACCCGCGCGGACCTTCAACTTTTAACAAAAAGAAACATTTTACTCGCTCTGCCATATTCATTGCTGTACGCTTATGAAAAGAAATAGAAATTGAAAAATTACAAGTGCTGAAGATGAAAGATAGCTCTACACAATGCCGCCTCTCCCCCTGCTCTAGATACCCCGCCCAGACTGGCCAGGCGTCTACTTCGCAAACGCCACCCCATTGCTCACGGTTTCTCCCCTTTCACCCCCGTTCAAGTCCGTGAGGCCA
>LQNS02000226.1:5816459-5827789 GCA_001587735.2 Parhyale hawaiensis
ACACTGGCTATGCTTACCACGCGCGCACCTGGGAAATGAGCTAGCGACAATACTGCGTGGTCACTCTTATAGACTGGGGCCTAGGTGTGGCTGCTACAGCACACAATGGTGCACATCCACACTCCTTCTAACTACACAGCATAGTAACTTAATTCACTGTTAATATGGGGTTGAGCAATTTGTCAGCTGTATTATGCACTATACCGATTTTATAAAAGAAAAGAAGAAAAGCACAATATACTCACCTTGTCGGGAGCTAGGCGCGGTCGTTGATAAGTTTGAAAGGAGGGAACCCCTCACTTGTGAGGCGTCCTCTGTTTGTCATATTGTATCGTTTTGATTCTTTTTTGTTTCGGACAATTTTCTTAACGATAAAATTTTATTTTAAATATTAGTTCACTTTCTAAAGAATACTTTTATTTATTATTTTTTTCTATTCTCGTAGGGTTTAATTCATTATCATTCACACTCTTGATTATAATATTAGTTTTGAAGATAGCAGTTGAAGTACAGCATTGTCATACCGTGCCCAGACATAAGTATTTGCACAACTCTATTTTCTTAAGTATTTTTAAAAATTCACGGTCTGTTTTAGGATAATTAATACAGGAAGTTTATATAACATATATATATATAATAGGATATTTAAACAGAACAGCCAAATGTGCACCCATAACAAAAAAATTTCACACAAGTAAAAGTAATGAGGGACAAAAGTATTTGACCAAAATAAATATGATGTTGAATCTTTGATATTTAATAGTATAATTTGGATAAATTAGTTTGGACATTATTCTAGAACGTTCACGAAACGTCTCGAAACAAATGCAATGTAAACAAACGACAGCCGGCGCAATTATTACCTCTCTAGACCTCGTTGAAGTCGCGCACAAGTTAAAGAAATCCCTGAAGCTACTCGTAAACGGATAATTCAACTTCGTAGTGAGGGATTAACTTATAGAGTAATAGCAGAACGTGTCAATGTTCCTATTTCAACGGTTGGAGCAATAGTCCGCAAGCATCAAGTGACTGGGGCGGTCTCCAACCTGCCAGGAGCTGGAGCTCCGCGTAAGATCATGGTCGTCCCGGCACTACATGCTACGTAAGGTGACAAATGACCCCATGACAACTCGTGCTGACCTTCAGAGCGAACTGGCGTCTCAGGGACTGCATGTCAGCAAGAAAACTATTGTTAGGGAATTGAACCGTACTGGCACTCATTCCTACACTTCTCGCAAAACTCCTCTTCTTACAGCAAAACATGCCTAGAGCCGCTTAACATTTGCCAAAGACCACCTGGAGAAAGGAAATGAGTTTTGGGAAGGGGATATATGGTCTGACGAAACTAAAATAGAACTTTTTAGCCGAAACGAAGCTCGGCATGTATGGAGGAAACGTGGTACTGCCTATGACCCCAAGAACACCATCCCCACCGTGAAGCATGGAGAGGGCAGCATCATGGTGTGGGGTTGCTTTACTGCCCATGGTGTTGGGGATCTTCATATCATTGATGGCAAGATGAATAGTTTCATGTACGAGGAGATATTAGAGAAGAAGATTCTTCCAAGGGCCAAAAAATTCTACGGACGGCGCAGGTGGACCTTCCAACAGGACAACGACCCCAAGCATACTGCGAATTTAACGAAAGAATGGTTTTAAAAGAAGAAAATAAATGTTCTTCCTTGGTCTGGCCAATCACCAGACCTTAATCCAATAGAAAGTTTGTAGCGTCTCTTTAAATCTGGTGTCCACAAACGGTGTCCCAAAACCCTTACTGAATCAAAGGTTATCTGCATGGAAGAATGAAAAAAATATCATCAAGTGAATGTGAAAAGTTTATTTCCAGTTATAACAATCGTCTCCATGCTGTTATTGCCAATAAAGGTCACACCACCAAGTACTAATGTCATAATTTTTTTGGTCAAATACTTTTGTCCCTCATTACTTTTGCTTGTGTTAAATTTTCTTGTCATAAGTGCACATACGACTGTTCTGTTTAAATACCCTATTATATATATGTTATATAAACTTCCTGTATTAATTATCCTGAAGCAGTCCCTAATTTTTTTAAAATACGTAAAAAATAGATTTCTGCAAATACTTATGTCTAGGCATTGTATGTTCGAGTTACATAGCTGCCAGTTTCTTTACTATACTTATCACTTTTTAATATATAAGCTTTCAAAACTAGTTCTCTCATTCACATATCTGTCTCATGAATGCAATAGTTTAGATCTAATTCATTATCTATTCCTGAATAGAATTCATGTAGAATTCAGCATTAATTTCAACTGATCCCCTAAGCTGCACCTGTAGAGAGGCTAGCCTACTGGGTCTTGTTAAGGGATTATGGTAGTGAAGTTTCTGATGGATATTTGAGGGGAAAGAATTTGTATCATGGTGGTGAAGTTTCTGATGGTTATTCAATAGGGAATAGCTTCTTTATATCAGCCAGTTAATTTCGTTAACTGTCTTTGCGTAAGCTATTACTTATTTATCAGCGTTAAGTACATGCAATACAAAAAGCAATTTTAGTAGTATTACTATATTATCATTACTAGTATTAATTTAAGACTACCTGCTGTTTCGAATGCCAGTATTCCTGGGACAATAGTTTTAATTCCAATATCATTTGTGGAAGTATCTTTAGCACAGTTTTAACTAATAGTTAGCATGCAGTAGTACCAGTATTAACTTTCACAGCATCATTTCTATTAGCTGCTTACAGTAATTATAGAGCCAGTTCCAGTTTCAGTTATGTCTCGATGGCTCTGCAAAGGTAGTTAGGAAGGAACTGTTCTTGTCATTCAAGAGTTTCATTTATAGCACATTTATTGTGATAATGTTTGAATTGAACATTTATTTATATTGTAAGGCAATTTCTATTTTAATTCCTATTTTAATTCAAGTTTATTTTGCTTATTTAATTTCATCTATGTCTATACAATATTTTTTATTTTTTGGAGTGCAGAACAAGGCACTATAGGGCCGCACTACACTGTGACTAATTTATAATTAGACATTTTAGCCATTCGTTTTTCTAACAAGAAGGTTTATCGATAGGAATTAGCATTATTTACTATATACACTGAAATACGGATTCCTATAGCACTGAACACAACACAATAATTACAAGATGCTGGGAATTTCTAACACTGACACGAGCTGCTGGAAGCTTAAGCCGCATCTACATGATCCATCACTTCATCGATCACAAACACAAGAATCGACAAACAAATACACCAACACTTCGCTTCTTGTCCCAACGGCATCAAAAACAGAAGCCACGAACACTTCAAGGTCACTATACACGAATTCAGCATTCCATTACTATTAATCGATATTCTACACTCACTTTATCGGTCAGATATTTATTTTAGTTGTAGATGCTGATTGGCGGGTAAAACTTATATGTACTGGCGAAAACTATAGCTAAAAATTTACTCACTGGCGTCCCCTCAAATGCAGAAATGCAGACGATAGAACAATAATTTCTCATTCGTTATTTATAAATTTCTTTAATTTCTATTGCAATTCACACTGTGTACATCCGTTTCTTCCATTAAAACGTAACTCGTGCTCCATTGTAGCTTTCACTCATGAAAAAAGAAGGTACAGACGTAACTCGAGGAATATGCTACAGTTATTACTAATTGGCAAGATATAATTGCTAAATAATTCCCGCTGTACAGAAGTTCGAATCAAACATAAACAAAATTCGCTATGCGGGTAAATTTAAATAAAAAATGATGCTTTAATTGCTAAATATAATTAAAACAGATACATATATTTACAGAGCGAAATATAATTTGTAAACTTTTTGTTCAACGAACTCCGCGTGATCGTGCTCGAAAATTTCCAGCACTGCTGGCAAACAAAAAGCACAAACTTCGAAGGCTCGCCGAGTGTGTTTGTCGATCAAAATCGCTCCATGATTACAAACTTCGACGAGAAGATGGATCGTATAAACGCGGCCCAACCTCTCGGAGAAGCGTATAGCGCGGAATTAAGCAGAGGTTAAAGTGGGAGGCGAAAACAAAGAGAGCCTGGCTTTATCAGGTGTGAGGGCGCGAAATGGTTCTTTGGTTTCGCGACTGGGAGATAGTTTCAGTGATATATCAATATTCTAAGATGGCTTATTTCTAGGACAGAAAATTAAGTTTATATGAAATTATATATATAGCCTATTATGTATAAATATTGGAGAGCAGTGCTGCTACACTACGGAATAATGTGTCTGTCCTTAATGATAGATTCCCATCACACTATCAATCCAAACAGGAACCTAGGGCGCTATAGAAACAGTTTTCTGCAGCAGTGATGTAATATTGAACTTCGACTTCGGAGTAATACAAGATCTGCATGGCAGTGACCATTACATAATTGAAGTTTCTCTTTACAAGCCACCTCAAATCCAACCAATACCAATTCGCTATTTAACAAACAAAGCCAACTGGACAATATTTCGTGCTTTAACTGAGGTTCGTCCAATGTTAGCTGGCCTCATCCCTATTGACGCACATTCTGAAGTTCTGATCAGCACGTTAACAACAGCTGCTGATCAGTCAATACCTGTATCAATACCCATCGAGCCTGTCACAATACCAAGCTCTGACTTCAAACGTCACTTCCAGAGGATTATGTGGCACAAATGGTACGAAGAATGGAAAATAAAGTACCAGCTGATAACAAACTAAAAATGATAAAACCACACTTGGATGTTAACCTTATGTGGGACTTTGAGAAAAGAGAATGGGTAGTCAAATTGGCAAGACTAAGAATTGGACATACTCTAGCAACACGTGGCTTTCTAATTAAGCCGCGTCGACACGATTGCTGTTCATCGATCACAAACACAAGAATCGACAATCAAAATCACAAACAATTCACCTCCTTGTCCCAACGGCATCAGAAACAGAAGCCACGATCACTTCAAGGACACGGTACGCGAATTCAGCATTCCATTACTATTAATCGATATTCCACCCTCACTTTATCGGTCATATTTATTTTAGTTGTAGATGCTGATTGACTAGTGAAACTTTATATACACTGGCGAAAAGTATAGCTAAAAATTCACTCACTGGCGTCCCCTCAATGCAGAAATGCAGACGATAGAACAATAATTTCTTATTATATATTTATAATTTTCTTTAATTTCTATTGCAATTCACACTGTGTACATACGTGTCTTCCATTAAAACGTAACTCTTGCTCCATTGTAGTTAACTAATGAAAAAAGAAGGTACAGACGTGACTTGAGGAATTGGCAAGATATAGTTGCCAAATATTTCCCGCTGTACAGAAGTTCGAATCAAACATAAACAAAATTCGCTATGCAGGTAAATTTAAGTAAAAAATGATGCTTTAATTACTAAATAATATATTTCAAATAGATATATTTAATTACAGAGCGAAATACAATTTGCAAACTTTTTGTGGCCGTGATCGTGGTAAAAATTTCCAGCACTGCTGACGATCAAAAATCACAAACTTCGAAGGCTCACCGCGTCTGTTTGGCGATCAACATCTTTTTGCGATCACAAACATCGACGAAAAGATCGATCGTGTAGATGCGGCTTGAGAAATGCCCCATTACCGTACTGTCCCGATCGCTTGTGCCGTAATCTGTATATCATAATATTAATGGAATGTCCCTCAATAATGGATGAACGCAGAAGGTACATTGGTCTTGGACCCTACTCCCTTACTGATATATTCCAAAAGCTCTCTGCATATAGAGGACTACTCTGGCAATTTTTGATAAAATATTGATTTTTTATAGAAAGATCTAACTCTGCAAATCCCTAACTTAAACTATTGGAAACAAATACCCGATACGTTAGCGAAGCATTATCAAAATGACAGAGATACAAGATTGAAATGCCATTTTGAGCATCAGTGGTGGTGAAAAAGTTATATAATAATAACATCGACGACTAGAGCGAGCAATTGGCTGTGTCTGTGACTGGGCGACCGACCATGGCTTCGCCTTACTGCTGCCCAGACCTCTGCCTTCCGCATTAGATGTGCCGAACTTGGGGCGTCACCTGAACTTGAAATGTACGGACAACGAATAAACTATTGCGAAGAGGTGAAATGCCTCGGAATGGTAATAGATAGATGAGTGTCTTGGAAGCCCCACATAGAGATGCTGAGAACGCAATGCATGCGTAGGCTCAACCTAATCAAACACCTAACGACACTGTCGTGGGGCGCCGACCGGCAAACGCTTTTATACCTCTATCAAACCTATGTGCGCTCCATACTAGACTACGGCTGTGTTGTATATCAGTCCGCGAGGACCAAAGTCCTAAAACGACTGAACGCTGTGCACAATGCAGCACTAAGGCGGCTATGCACCGGAGCCTTCCGTACATCGCCCACACCAAGCCTCATCGCTGAGAGTGGCGAACCCTGCCTGCAACCGCGCAGGGCGCAACTTGCGTATCAGTGCCTAGCCCTCTTAAAACAAGCCCCTCGATCTCCGGCCTGGAACAGTGTATGCCGAGACATGGCAGAGGAGCGGACATTCCGTACACACTTCCCTCCTCAAATGGCTATGAAGCCCTCTCCTTCATAGCGGAAATCGAGTTCTTTAAGGTGGCCCCGGTTCTATTCAAAGACAATCTAACCTAGCGCATTCAAGTTTCAACTTTATGCTCCGGCACGCAATACCCAAAAAAGAAAGACTCCCATCCCCTCATACTAAAAACTCTTTTCACTGATCACGTGAGAGAAGAACATAGAGACTCTACTCACATCTTTACCGATGGCTCTTAAACGGGAGACCGAGTTGGATGCGCAGCCGCTGCGACTGGTGAAACTAGAGCATACCGGCTATTACCGGAGACCTCGGTTTTCACCGCCCAGATGTTTGGCGTGTGTGAGGTGCTGCTCCTCATTAGAGACAGCGATGAGAACAACTTTACCATATTTTCCAACTCACTGAGTGTAGCACAGGCCATTTGAGCATACGACAGCATCCACCCCGTCGTCAACCGAATAGAAAGTACAGTACAACAACTACAAGAGAATGGAAAGTCAGTGTGTATCTGCTGCGTGTTCACGTCGCGGGCAATGAGCTCGCCGATGAGGAGTTGAGGCAGGTGTCCCTGTCGGATTTACCCACGGCAAGCCGTGTAGTCCCTTGCCGAGACTATTACCCACCAATCAAGCGAAACCTCAGTGAGTTATGACAATCCCAGTGGCTGGCGCAGAGAAGTAATAAATTACGAACAATCGAAGAAACCGTCCTACAGCGGCTTTCGTCAAATAGTGACAACAGCCGAATGGACGTCGTACTGTGCCGCCTACGTATTGAGCACACGAGACTTACTCTCGACTATGTGCGGATGAGTCGTCCGTAACCCTATTGCGACGCATGCCTCGTACCTCTAACTGTCTTGCATTTGATGGCGAGTCTCCCACCTTTTCCCACGAGCGGAGGGAATGCTATCCGGACCTGCATGGTCAGGATGCTGACGCCATCCTCCGAGGAATGCTTGCTGAGGGACCTCGCGACCAATTTAATAGAAATGCCCTTAAGACTATTAATCGATATTCCACTCTCACTTTATCGTCCGCATCTTAATTTAAATTACAGAAGCTGACTGGCGAGTAAAACTTTATATATATACCGGAGAAAAGTATAGCAAAAAATTCACTCACTGGCATCCCCTTACATGCAGAAATACAGTCGATTGAACAATAATTTCTCATTATTGATTCATAAATTTCTTTAATTTCTATTGCAATTCACGCTGTGTACATCCTTTTCTTTTATTAAAATGTTACTCTTGCTCTATTGTAGCTTTTAATGATGAAAAAAAAGAACAGACTTAACTTGATGAATATGCTACATTTATTACTAATTGGCAACACATAGTTGCCAAATGCTTCCTGCTTTACAGAAGTTCGAATCAAGCATAAATAAAATTTGCTATGCGGGTTTATATAAATAACCAATGATGCTTTAATTACTAAATAATATAATGAAGTTAGATACATATATTCACGGAGCCATATATAATTTGTGAACTTTTTGTTTGATAAACTTCGCGTGTTCGTGCTCAAAGTTTTCCATCACTGTTGACCAACAAAAAACACAAACTTCGAAGGCTCGCTGCGCGTGTTTGTCAGTCAAAATTGTTCCGCGAACACAAACTTCGATGAAAAGATGGATCATGTAGATGCGGCCTTAGTAAAAATTTCTATTAATACTACTTGGCGAATAAATGTGATATTAGAAATTTTCCGATTTTGGGCCATTCTGAAGCGGGTTGATCACCGTAATGATTTAATTTGCATGGCTGAGTACGCGAATGAAACCCATTGGGAAGTGCGAATTAAAAACCAGCCAGGGCAAGCTCTGTGTCGTGCATGCTACCCAAAACCAGCGTCTTAGAGCAGCACACCACCTGACCAGATCAACACCATGGGACAGGATACCTAGCTCAGCAACGTTTGCTCTGAATCCTCTAATATTAGGATAAAACAGACGACACCCCCGAGCCCGATTAGGTCCCGGGCTGCTTATGACATCCTACACAGAAGCAGAAGAGAAATAAAGATAAAAATAGAAAAGGATAAAATAGATGATAGAAAAACCCCATAGATAAATTATTATTAACAAAAGTGGAAGTATGGTCCTCCCGGCGGAGCTGCCTTGTCCAACGAGATATCTATAAGCCCAGGTTCTCGCTTGGCTATGGGAGAGGTCAGCCTCGATAGATATGTGGTTGCCTCCACCAACTTCCCATGGTTCTGCCGCTGACAGCACGGGATTATTGTAGAAAAAAAAGTCACTTCACTCGAAGTCTGGATACGGCCTTGATTGTGATCTCGTTGAAGTGACAACGGCTCGGCATCGCACCAAGAGAGGCTCGGGCTCGGTTCCCGGACTGTACGCTATGGATCTACTCTGCGTTGAGCACTCTGGCACCGAGTGGCGAGGTGAAACACGATGCGTGATCCCAAGTTGACTCTCAACACACACTGACTGCTTCTCCTGCTTTTCATACTACCAGTTCTTCGAAATCCTAGAGTATAAGCTAAGGAAAACCTTGTTAGGTGTATCCACTGTATACGAGGTAATAAATTATCCTTGTTGCTATTATTTTCGGTTATTTTGCAATTAGTGGCTTCTGTAACTTAGAGAAAAATACATTTTTTACTCAGTCTGTCAGATTCTCAAATTATATTTGGAAAAACATTGTTAACATTATGTTGGTATAGACTTTTTCGTAGACATAAAGCAGAATAGAAAAATGTTTGTAATATTTCTCATGGCTGATGCCAGCCAATTCCAATTCCATTAGCAGGGTGATGTGCAACAGGGCAGGGGCAGACCCGCGTCATCACATCTTTTTATCAATATACCTGCATCGCTCTACATAATACATGTTTTGCCATCACAGATGGCTGGTCAGTTCTAAATAATACATGTTTGGCCACCGCATGGTGGTGGCCGGTCACAGCAAACACGCGGGAGCAAACGCTGCTCGGGTCATTCGACTATGCATCTCCTCAGGCCCAGACACCCCCAGTGCAGGACAGCCAGACCAAGGAGGCATCCACACCAGCTATAGGTACCAATTAATATATACACAAAACTAAGCTACAACTACCTAAATCATGGTAGTTCTTATTGTGGAGCTCTAGTAGGTTAGGAACTCCTTAAACAGTGCTACACTTTGGAGCGCTAGTAAGTCAGGAACTCCTTAAGCAGAGTAAGCTCATCTATCCCTAATCGCCACCTCTCGCTTACCCCACACTCTTGCCAGGTACTCCTTGACACACTCAATCATCCTCATACTTGCCGCTCCATCACACCCAAGCATTCGAGTTAATCATTCCAGGCCCATTCTCTCGTACACCACACCTTCCTGAGCACCCCACTCTTCCAAGACTACTTGCATCATTACCCCTCGTTCCTGTGAATATGCTGCACACTCCAAGATTAAATGTTCTACACTTTCATCCTCACCCCAGTCACACATTTGGCACACACAACTTCCTGTTGCTTTCCACCGATAGGTGCGAGCATTCACACTGAGAGCCTGAGACCGTGCTTGAAACAGCAGGTCACCCCCTCTACTTCCATCATACCAACATTCATACTTGGGACATTCTTTATATCTGTACCATACTAGAGTTGACTTTTCTTCCATACATCCTTTCCATTTATCAAGTCCGTATGTCTACACTCGCCTATCAATTTCTTTTCTCCACTGGAGCGCAATCCATTCCATGGCAAGTAGTTATTAATACTTTTCTTACTTTGATGTGACCGTGCACAAACTTTTCGACTGGATGAACAGATATATCAGTATTTATAATTTCATAGCCAAGCAGCTGCCGTGAAAACGTAAAGTAATTTTGAAGGAGTAATTTCCACGTACAAGGGTTCCTGACTGTTGATGGTTAAATGAGCTTTTCGTTTTGTTTACATCGAAGTTCTGTGACGTCACGGACGTAGATCGTCAGGCGCGCCATCTTGGGCCGGCACCACGCGGAGTGTGAATGAATTCGCAGTGATATGAGCAGCATGCCAATTGTCAATGGTGTATGCTAGGTGCTAATATTCATCTATTAACGCATATTGTGCTATTGTTATTATGGATCCTTCAAATCAAATTCTGCCAACGAAAGAGAATGCTCTATTCAAAAGAATTTTGGTATGTCTACCTATTTGGTCACAAGTTGTTTTTAATTTTTTTCGTGCATGGTTATTTTTATGGACAGTGTGGCCAGCTGATCGTGAAAGCGTAATTTTCCCTCTCGCGCATATTTAGCTTGTAAACCATTGGCATGCATCTTACCAGCTCTGTGATACGAGTCTGTAGGCTATGCACAAATTATTTTCTTTCGTTTAGTTACATGTCACTAATGATCAACTCTGCAGTTCTAACTAAACCTTGACTACTTAGGTATCTTTCCACTGTGGCCCAGTTGCCAAAGTTGGTAGAAGCCAGCCATGAATATTTAAAATAGGCCTAGGTATAAGGCAAAGAAACTAGGTATGGGAATTACCCAATTGCCAAACTAGGGGAATTACTCAATTGCCAAACTAGGCCTAGGGTAATGTCTCAATTACCGAATGCCCATCTATTACCGAATATAGGTAGGAATCTTATTGCGTTCGGTAATAGAAAGGCATTCGGTAATTAAGACATTACCTTAATGGCTAATATTCGTCTTATCCCCCACTTGAACTTCAGAATCATATTGGGTAATGTCTCAATCACCGAATGCCTTTCTATTACTGAACGCAATAAGATTCCTACCTATATTCGGTAATAGATGGGCATTCGGTAATTGAGACATTA
>LQNS02000226.1:5828482-5842920 GCA_001587735.2 Parhyale hawaiensis
CCGGTCATTCATTCTCTTCCTATTTTTCTGTTTTCACCTTTCTTCCATTTTCCTCTCTACCTACTAACATCTCTCCCACTATCGTCTAATTTTCTCCTCTCTTCACTCCACTCACCGTGGCTCGGTCTCACTTGCCACCTGCCCGTCGTGCTGGGCACAGCTCTGCTCCTGCTTTGTGTAACTTTGCTGCTGGTGTAGTGCAGCTGCTAGTGGTGAAACTTTATTTTTGCCGGCGTGATCTCTTTATGTTTGGTGACAACTTTGGTCAACCAGTGAATCACTTCGTAGCCGGTGTGCGCTTTTCTCTTGAGAGCTTTTGTCTCAAAATTCTGGTTGTGCTTTCATTTTAGGATTTGTTGAACTTTAACTTGTGGAATTAATAAATTTTGAAACTTTAACTTTTTAATCAGTACTTTTACTTGAAAGCAGCCAGAATCACGGCGACAGGAGTATCAGTGTCTACCATTTTTCTTCTTCTTCACCCTATAAACGCTCTTCACTCCGGACTCTGAGAGGGACTGGAGCAGATCACCATCAGTGTACTTTGGCTTATTAAGGAACCAGACCGTGCCTATAACTTGGTTGAGGCGATCATTGGGGGCGGCGGAGACCCTCTAGTGTCCTCACACTCGCCATCGCTCTTGACTGCTGTTCGCTCTTCACATCAACCAGGTGTGTGCCAGCCCTCGTCTCCGTGACCTTGGCAGGCTTTCATCCCAGCGTCCGCTGCAAGTCTCTGTAAGCTATGATGATATCTATGCCACTGATGTCTCACTTTTTGGTCGAGATATCAAAGCAGCGGTCAAGGTTTCTCAGCGCTAAATAAATAAATAAATAAATAAATAAATAAATAAATAAATAAATAAATAAATAAATAAATAAATAAATAAATAAATAAATAAATAAATAAATAAATAAATAAATAAATGGAAAGTTCGAATCTTGTTTTTGCCTCAGCTGCCTGCGTTCTCGCCGCCGCGACCGGCGGGTCGGCGCCTACCGTCCACCCTGCCGCCAGTGCGTCCGGGGGGCTGGTACGGCAACATCTTATATTCAGTTCTTCCGTGGTCAGAGCTCGGCGCAGTGCCCGCACCCACACTTGCGGCGGATTGCCGCGACGGGGCCGGCTCTAGCGGCTCGGAGGTTTCGTGGTTCATGTCCGAGTCCATTAGGGGGGTCCGGTCCGTCATTCAGAAAGAGAGGGTTGGGGGACCACGAAGGGTCCGCTTCTCCGCGCGGACGGGGACATATCTTCCTTCAATAGGTCAGAAACACAAAATAAACAGATAAAAGGAAAACAACGGTCTGGTAAGACCGGGCGCTGACTGCGTTGGTTCTACCTACACTTCAGATTGTGATGGAAAAAGAAATATCTCTGAAGTAATTAAGAAGAGAAAGATGTCAAGTAGGTAGGTATACTAACGGTACCTCCACGAGAAGGTGCAGTTCAGTTTGAATACAACTATGTATACTAATTGTATCCCAGAGATCGAATCCTTGTCACTAGCAGCAAAACGTCCCTTCACCAATTATAACAAAACACATCGTACGTACCAGTAATAATGACCTGGTAAAAGGTGATTCATAAAATCCTAGGTGGTGCTGATGCTGACCTTCGGCCCGTTCTAAAATGGACTTGGGACATGATTTGAAACTTAAGAATGCATTATCTGCACTCGGAGCATTTCAATGAATATTTCGACATAAGTTTCGTTGATGTACTCAATTATGCTAATTAACACTAATTCGATTCGTCTGAAATGGAACACGTACAGGCGCTGACACTTCAGCCGATTTTGAATCTTAACCCCAAGATGAATATTTAGTGTTGGTTTCGTTGATGTACTCAGTTATGCTAACTAACACTAATTAGCTTCGTCTGAAATGGAACACGTCAGGCGCTGACACTTCAGCCGATTTTGAATCTTACCCCAAGATGAATATTTAGTGTTGGTTTCGTTGATGTACTCAGTTATGCTAATTAAACTTAAATTTTGGATTTTTAGAGTGGTCCCACTGGGATTGGTAAAGGATCCGAAACTTCCGAACAGCCATTCTAGGTTCCAATGGACTACTCAAGTCATACTTTCAGCCTCAAACCTGTTAACTCGCAATGCTAAGAAATCTCCATGGGCTCCCGGACTAAACAGGAAAAGATACTCGAGTGGACGGCCCCTTTCGTGGGCTTCCACACGAGAGAGGCTATAAGGTGTCCCGCGTACAAGGTCGGCTATCTCGATCGACAGCCCCCCTCACGGAACAGAAAGGGAAAAATGTAGAACCTACGTAACTTTACAAAAACTAACCTTATTAGCAAGAGCTGTGGCCAGCTACAACATCCCCTGTGGAGAAGGCACTTGGGACCCTTGGGTTCGTGAGACCCAAATATATTGTGGCAAGGAAAGGGCCCGCCAGAATATACCCCTGAGGGCGAGTTGCTGCATCTGTTATTGTCGAGATGTACACAACTGTAATAGTTTCTACGGTAAGGGATTGTTATCAAAACTCCAATTGGGAATGCAACTTAAATTGTCTTTGTTAATTGTGAATATCTTTTTTGCAAAAAAGGAAAATTCAAGTTGACATCAAGGAAAAACTATGCTCGTTATCATTGATGACATAATCAATTTTGCTCTTCCAAAAAATCAAGTTTCACAAGTGACGCAGAGAATTTTAGTGGTGACATATTTACGAGGACATGGGAGGTAGCTACAGCGTTACACGGACAGGATAAAGAAACGTCAGAGATCAGTACACGATTCCTTGTCATTTTTAAAGAAACGAACAGGAGATTAATCTCAAGCTGTGACAAATGTAAGAAATACAGAAATTGACTCGTCTGGACAAATGAACTTTTTGAGTGTACGACAGTGGCTAATACTGACGCAGGTAATAACTCTCCGAGAAAACTTACACTGCAAATGCAATGGCGACTCTAATGGCAACTCTACACTGCGCGTCAAATTATCAGGAAGGGTTACGTTTCCGTAATAACGGAGTTGCTTCTAATTCCAATTCAGAAATTTGCACAGAACAATAATTACATACACCTGCCTGCGCATTGTGTAATAAATTATTATTATTATTGTCTAAGTCGTCCATCTTCACAACGAAGGCGATCTAACAGAGAAAGATACAATAAGTAGCTAGCCTATATCGATGGAAATGTGCAGTTCCCGCACGAATTATTCCCACAGATGATTATTACACGAAGGAACAGCACCTAGGATAAGAAAAAGGAAAATTAGAAAAGAAAACGATTAGGTAGTAGGAACATGGACATGGAAGGAAGCATAGTGGGTGCGAAGGGAAGACGTTCCAAAGGCCTAGCTAACGCTAAAATAAGCTATACGGTCTGCCTGCGGTGATGCTCACCCAACAGAAAATGAACGAACCTAGCCAATTCTTATAGATTCAGGCAGAAAATATCTGAATTCTAGCAAAAAAGTTATCTTACCGAGGAAAGAAGCTGCCCGATTATTTGCCGCGCAGTGTACCCCGATGAACAAACGTACAATTTCTATCACAAAGACTAATACTGACGCAAATAAAGACTTTCAGACGATAGCTAACTACACTCTAAATACTGTAGTAATAACGAACAGCGGAATAACAGCACGACATTACAGTTATAAGTTACAATACAGATAAGGAAGTCCTTCAAAAGCGTACATTGCAGTGCGTTGGTGCAGTTCATCTATTTTACATACACGTGACCCGAAACTATCAGGCGCAGTTAAGTGCTCATCACTATTGCTATGATTAGGGAGTCTCAGCACTGTTGATGTTCTAAGTGCCTAGCTACAGCCAACAGGACCAATGAGGCTGTTTCCATTTCACCCTTTGGCTCAGAAGGAAGTTCTGCGGGCCAGTTTAGGCTCGATGGTGGGTACAAAACAAACTCCAGAAATCCAGTGTTGCACTTCAGAAAAACTAATTATCTTACGACATTCTTCACGTTCGATAGGATTATCGAACGTGGCAGGACCAATGAGATAAGCCAGTCTCATTAAACATTGCATTACTTGTCCAGAACGTTAGCTATGAGCGATAGCTTTGTTGATTTTTACCCAGTTGCAGGCATTAATCGGTTGGGGACGACACGTGAGACTTAAAAGCAGCGAGACCATCGATCATAACAGAAATTCCAAACAAGCTAAAGCTAATGAAATTAGCTTACCTCGATGATGATTCATTACACGATGTGTAGAGGAGACATCTATGTTTTTGGCTGGTCAAATAGCATAGCAAGGGAGAGCCAAAAATAATAAGCCCTCTTATTTCTTTAAAGTATTTACACAAAAGCAGGGATATACAAGTTCATCAGTTTTCTAAATGGTCTCCTTGATGTTTCATGCAGTTTGGGCCATGGCGGTTCAGAAGCTGCTGTATTCCCCACAAAAAAGGTTTTAGGTTGATCGTACAATCACACATGCCTCGCTTCCCTGGGTACCCATCTCGCAGACAGACTTTATGAAAGCCGAGCTCATTGTAAAGGATTTCAAAGGCAAGGCCATCAGGACTAATCTGCAGAGAACAAACTACCAAATCAATGATAACTCGCTAGTAAGCTGTTACCAACTGTCGAGCTTGCTGAATCTACTCATCCGTGATAGGGGTTGACGGGCGGATAATTTTTTACTCTCCCTCGTATAGTTTTGATACAATAAAATGCTGAAACAGACCAGTTCAAAGCCCACCATTGGACAAAAATGTTACGAGGTTTAGGTGGCTGGGTATAGAAAGTTTGAAAATGTTTAGTGCATGCGGGTACTCAAGTTCAAAAGAACGACTAAATAGACGCGAACAGTGCAAGATTGTTCCACACATGGTATGTATTTACTGTACAGGAGCTTAGCAAAGACATGTGTTTACGAGATAGGAAGCATTGTAACAGTATGAGAATGATATGGATTATATTCAAAACGCATGGATAATCTACAACTGGAATGTGAAAAGCTTATCTTACATGGAAATAATCACGCGCAACAGTGCGCACCAAGTAAACAAAATATATTACTGATATAGAATTCATGAACTATGCGGTGGGCAGAAAAATATATTATTGGATATAGAATTCATTCAATTGTAGGACAAGCTCAGCATTTTGTAGATGAAAGTATAAAGTATTATTGATATAAAATTCATTAAACTTTAGGATCAACAGGGCACTGAGTAAAAAGTATTTTATTTGATATGGATTCATTGAATATGTATGCGGATAAATTGTTCGCTCGACAGAAAAAATACATTTTCATAATTGATATGGAAATCGTTGAATTTTATGACAAACTGGACACTGAATAGTTAATTAATATAAGAATATTAATTGATATGGAATGCATTCACTACTTGGGTATACTGAGCACAGAGAAGACCCCAAATACAGTATGATACAATACATTTTGTTTCCTTACTAGTTAGAGATATGATGAGTAATGATTTCAGTATAATACAGTGATAGGCGATTATACAGGTGTATTGACAGATTACGCGCTAATGCTCACAAGCTAACTTTCCCTTTTAATGGTAATTTCTAATTTATACTGCATGGATGCAAGTATGCTGAGACTCAATGAGAAATAGAGACATAAGAGATGACAATGCAGAAAACCTGTGCACGGTTGTTGCAGCAGTAGTAATATATCGACGCCTAGCATTTCGAACTTAAGCCGCCGCCCCACCGGCGAGACGAGCGACGTGCAACGCGACAAATTTGTTGCACGACAAAATGTAACGGAGGGTACAACAGTCTGCTGTCCCCACCACCGCAACTGCGATACCACAAGACACCCGTAAAAATTGCATTGCATCACTAGTTGCTTTCTGTGGGGCCCCGGCCTTATGCGTTCACGTCGCACCGAACCCTAAATTAGAGTATATAGTAGGTTAGATAATTCCGTTCACATACAAGGGTGTTCATTATAAAGCATAGGGAACTAGAAAGCACTCTGCGAGCGCATACCTCCTCCAAGCAAGGCAACGGTAATGAAAAATTCAACTTGGTTCAGAAACCGTGATTCTCTTTGTATCAACACCAAAATCTAATCATTTCTGCCTTTCGATAGTATCAACAGTTCCTGTAATTTTCTTGAAGATAGGTTCACAACTTTTTGAATGATTATTATTATTAAATCACACCAGACTGGCGACGTGGGAACGGAGAAACTCAATGAGATTAACAAACCACCACGCAACCAGACCAGCGGGTGAAGAAAACAAAAGAATAAAAAAAAAAGATCCGAGATCACAGAATAGCTCTGCGTACAGATCGTTTAAAGCTGCCAATACCCGCACAGCTGCTCGCTGCGATGGTGTGCGGTAGTGCGTGTGTTCCGGCGTTTGTGTACTTTCCGTGGCTTGTACAGCCGAGAGCGGGGCCGTGGTGGCACAGTGTGTTTGTGCCAGTGAAGCCTGTGTGCTTCGCGTTTTCTGTGTGTGCTCTGGGCAGCACGAGCACATTGTGTGTCGGCAGTTTGCACTGCGTAGGGTTTTTCACAACCCTAAACACACAAAGAGATGAACGAATTTTCACCAAAGTTAATCATCTGTTACAGTTAACATGCCTAACAATCCCTGTAAATTTCGTAAACATCCGTATATAACTTTTTGAGTAATCTTGGTGACAGACATACAAACATACAACCTCCTTGGCGGAGGTAATAATTATTTTGTGCAATTTACGAGACACACAGCAAATTGGATTCTTCTCCGCTCCACCGATCCTGAAACCATACTACTTTAGCACTTCTTGAATTCTAAAAATAGTCTCCATCAAATTACACTGGGTCAGAAACTGCTTCAGGGCTTCGACATTACATGCACAACCAGGCACTTCTCCCAGTACCTCAGACATAGCCTCATCTGGGTTCAGGTGGCGGAGTCCGGGAAGGTGTCTCAATAAAGCACGCCATAAGATTACCGCACTCGACTTTTAAAGGTCGAATCATTAGTGGTGCCTAGTCATCACATTCGGGAGGAGGTCGTCCTTCCATACATTATCTGTGCGTAAGTTGAGTATGACTAATATGAAGTTTGCAGAGACCCCCCGCCAAACGCCGGTTCCCGCAGTGGGACGAGTCCCACTCTCACACAAGATTTATTTGCCTTAGCTTATTTACCAGTTCACTCTGTCACGTACTGTGCACGATTAGCTCAATTGGTGGGAAATAGTCTCCGCACGGAACAGAGTTGTTGCTAGCGGGATACTCGATGCTGCATCCCTTAACGCCATACAGTCTGCCGTTTTATTGCCTCGCGCATTCACATGGCCAGATACTAAACAGACACAGATCTCTCTTCTTTTGGCAGCCAGGTGAGCCAAGCGCAACGCAATGGCACTCTCCAGAGGATTGTGAGAATTGTATTGGCGCATGGTACAATGCTGCCAGAGTTGACAAAAACGGTTGCCATGGCGGCTGGTATCTCATCCAGCCGCTACTGACAGGAAAAAGGCGCAAGTTTAGTATCTCCAACCCCCGGGCGCGGCTGAACGCTTTCGCTAAGCTACGCCACACAGGGGAAGGAAAGGAAATACAAGAAGATAGAAGTCTAGCGGGAATAGGTCAGTCACCACGATCGGCAGCCCACCTCCAGAAACGGAAGGGGCAGTACTGAGAGCCTACCTAACTTTACAAAACTAACCTTGTCAGCAGGAAATGCGGCAAGTTGCTACATCTCTGCGGAGAAGGCACTAAGGAACCTCGGGGTTGTGATGCCCAAATATATTGGGGCAGAGAAAGGGCCCGCCAGAATATACCCTTGAGGGCAAGCACTGGTGATTACCACGAACGAAGACAATTACCATTACTAGTATACTCGGCCGTCAAAAACGACGCGGAAGAATTCGTGATATTTTTCCATTGCTACACTTTCGTTAATACAGTAAAACTGTGAGCTTGAACAAACATAAGACATGAGCGTTCTCGGCTTCCCACCAATTGAGTAGAGAAACCCTTTTTTTCTTTCTCCGACTTGGAGATAAACTACCTAATTGCTTTTTGCAGAGTCAAATAAAGATCACTCAAGATATTAATTTAGACTCGGTATCATGGATACGCCAGGATATCATCTAGGCTGAATCTTTCTCATTCAGCGAAAAACTGTTTTGTTTACGATTTAAATTAAGTCGGAAGAATAAGTGATGCAGCAAAATTATCACGATGCATGAAAGTGCTAAGGGAAGCTTCAGATACCTTCGGTGCTTCGATATCGGCCTATGGTCGATCCTATGCCCCCTAAGGAAGTGAGGAAGATGAGGGAGAGCATGTTTTCCCAGTAAAATGATGAAAGAGAGGATAAATACACTGAACCGAAAGCTGCCCCCATGTTCCCATTTCAGAAAGTTTCCGGCACTAAAGAGTAATTATCCCTGGAACACTTACCTTATATTCCTATAGCTAGGTACTTTATTAGGTAGTAGTAGTATTCTACTAGATTTACCACCGCAACCACAATAAAGTGTGATCCAAGCAAGGAGGTTTGATAGAACGAGGGAAAACAGCCACATTTTGCTGCACTGGCCAAGGAAGTTCTTTGTTCTTCTGAGGCTGCTCCCTTCCCACCAATCTCAAGCTCTCAGCCATCCCTTCTCATCAATAAGAGGCTTCCAGCCGTTCCTGCAGCCAATCATCGCGCCAGCCAGACTTTAGCCATGCCAGAAAAATCAGCTTCAAATCTCCGCAGCCGTTGCTACCTTCTTATTGAAACTCCTTGGATCCAAGCACTGAGGCTCGGCGTGGCCGCTGCGGGGCGAACATATCATGAAAGACCAAGTGTTCAAAGACACATTGTCTCGAGTCGGCCACGTGCGCTACTACAGGCAGAACAGGCGCCAAACTCGCCAAGCGCTATGTACGTTTGCGACGATTCGGTGCAAGCGCATCGGAGTGCGTGCAGGTGGCGTTCAAGCTTGAGTGCAGGGCTGCTCGCAGTATCGCAGATTAGGTTAGGTAAGGTTAGGTTACGTTAGGCTAGGTAAGGTTACGTTACGTTAGGTAAGGTAAGGTTAGGCTAGGTTAGGTAGTGCTTAGTGTAACACTTCTGGTGGTTGTGGCGCGGCAAAAATGCTTACTTGAACGCACGCACACAGATTGTCGAGTTTGGCGTCAGTGCCTACGGGCAAGGGAACAAAGCGCAAAGCATCTCAAATAGACGAAAAAGGAAAAGAAGACAGAAGAATGACACTCGTGTCGATGGCCCCTTTCGCGGCCCTCCGCACGGGAGCAGGTAGGAGCCCCGCGCAATAGGTCGGTCACCTAGCTCGACGGCCCTAATCACGGAACAGAAGATTATTATATTGGTATTGTCCCGCTATTTCTGAAACTTAGACAATCAATAGCGATCTAAGATGATTTATTCGGCTTACAGCCGGAACTACAACGTTGTGCTCAGGTGGCAAGAAATGAAGGACGAAAAAAGAAGAAGACAGAAGAAAGAAGCGCCCCTTCCGTGGCCCTCCGCACGGGCGAAGGTAAGAGCCCCGGAGAAAAAGTCGGTCACCTCGATCGGCGGCCGACCTCGCGGGACAGAAAGGAAATATAGAGAACTTACCTAACTAGACAAAAATAACCTTCTCAGCAAGAACTGCGGCCAGATGCTATATCCCCTGCGGAGAAGGCACTCGGGACCCTTGGGTGCGTGATGCCCAAACATATTGTGGCAGGGAAAGGGCCCGCCACAATATGCCCCTAAGGGCCGGAACAGAAGAGGAGGTATAGAGAACCTACCCAAATTTAGAAACTAAACTTCTCGGCAGGAGCTGTGGCCAGATGCAACATCCCCTGCGGAAAAGTCACTCAGGATCCCTTGGGGAGTGAAGCCCAAGACATTCTGGTGGGCATAGGGTTCGTCAGAATATGCCCCCTTCCCTGAGGGGCAATTTCTATTCCTACGGGTGGGGAGGGTGTACGGTACACCCACATCAGGGCTATGGAGTTACGGTAAGTATTAAATGCACTGATGGTATTACTCCTGATAACGGAGGAAACTAACCAGACATAAGATCTACTACATAGACTAGAGGATGATCTGCTATTCTGCTACATGAAATCACATTTTCACCATTACAACACACAGTAGATAACAAACACAGATCCAGTTACAACACTATACAAAGACTAGGTAAACTGCTTTGGTAAACATGTAATACAGTCTATAAAAATCACTTACCAATCATATCAGTAATACTTAAATACCTGCTTTAAAGCCAGTCTGGAGGTGTCATCTTACTTTATCTAAGTCTAGCAAAACGCACTGTCCTTCCAAACTTTGCAGTCTGGAGATCAATGAGCAACTGAGATCCCGTATGCAAGTGTTATACAACTTCGGCAAGATATTGACAAACTATCACTCACGAACTGCCGTGAGACTTCAGTGTTAGGTCACAAATAGCTACCTATACCCAAGTATGCAGGGAGATTTTAGTATTATTAGACCGAAAACAGTCGTTGCAAACTGTGCAGTGGTACTTCAACATCAGGTCACAAACAGCCATATCGAAGCGTGCAGTGACACTCCAATATTAGGTCGCAAACAGTCATCAACAGAACTACACTTACTCGACAGCTGTACCGTGATACACTGATTAAGTTAAAAACTCAGTTCAGCAATCATATGCCAGTATCGTATATAAAATCAATCATAAAGAGCTGTGCACAGCCAACAAGTAGCAATGTAGACAAAGTTAGAACCTTGGCTTGTACAGCCCAGCAAGAGAGCGTCAGCTAACAATGGGACAACTCGTAAGTTGGTAGGTAGATTGGTAAGGTAAGGAAGCTCCATAATAGTCCCGCCCTCATGCCACCATAATAGGTACCGTACTGGGGTATTCATTAACAAAAATCTCAACAGGGACTGAAAATGGCAACCAGTTTGGTGAAGTACAATAACAAGACAAAATCAACACGAAAAATAAAACTTTACTTANTTAAGAAATAGAAAACAGGAAATATATATATAGATATATGCAATACAAAATTAACTTTGAAAGGGAACAGTAGAATATCGATAGAATAGGTAACAGTAGCAGTTGCCATACAATTTCCACGCATGCTGCACTGCAAGATTTGGTGCATAAAAATACCCTTAAAATAACGATGAAATTAATACCAGAAAGCTATTAAAATCTTGCACGCCACTCGATATTGCTACATTACTAAAGTTACGAGCCACGAAACCGACAGCTCGCAGCATAGCATAACCTGCGAGATAAAATCACAGAGGCATTGAACCAAAAACAGACAATGCCCGTGAGACGCGGACACACGCGTAGAGCCCTGCACTGTCGGCTGTACAGCCCCACTTCCGTGGGTCCTAACATCGGACAGTGAAATATGAAGGGCCAGAAACTTGCAACAACAACAAAAACAAAAAATTCATGACGATATACAAATAATAACAATAAAACAGCGATAGATCATGGAACTACATTGATAATGGAGCGCGGTAGATAAAATTGTAGCCAAAAATTGCAGTAAAAAATTGACATTGCGCCCATAGTGGAACGAGGGGTCACAAAATTGTAATAATAATAGCACGGGGTCACAAGATGTAGCAACAAGGCTTCGAGGCGAAAAACTATTTGCATAAAATTTTCAAAAATGGCCGTTTCTAACGTGAGAAATGAAACAGATATAAGTAACAATTACGTGATTTCCTGCAACCCAGGATAAAATTAGCAACAAAAACCTACCTAGCACCATCTACATCTATTTGATGATACCTAGAAGTAGTAGTAGTATAGATACCTAGAAGACAAAAGAAAAAAAAAAAGACATATATATAGCTATAACACAACAATATCCACACTGGCAACCGTACCTCTTGAAAGTCCATGAAATATATATTAGGTAGTAAAAAATATCATATCATGCCCAAAGACAGAAGCCGCAGCGCCTCCACCAACAAGTAGCTTCCTAATTTATTCAACATAAAATCTTTGCCTCCTCACGTCGTCACGAGCAGACAATGTGAGGCCCTCTTACTATCCTACCTGAGACTTTTGTTCTACGATGTGAAAACTCACTTCGCTTTGGAGGAATGTTTCGTATCATGATTAGTGTCAGGAATGGTAAGGCTCGTTAAAAGAGATTCTATTAAATTAGCAATAAAAAAGATTTAGTAACTAAAGAGAACACTAGAGACTATGACAAGTATTTGGCTGCTGTCTTTTAGTTAAGACTACAAAGCCACTGAAGTTTCTCCTCTTGACAAGATAGCCATTAACACCGTCAACTGAAGGAAGCCACTAGAAAGCAACAGCAGCAAGTGGATTCCAGCATTTCAGTTATAGCGCATATAGTCACTGCAGACTCTGCGAACGAAATCCATTAGTCTGGACACCATCAGTTTATATATAATAATAAAAAGTCACTTGGGAGCTGAGAGGAGCCACTATAAACCATCAGCAGCAAGTGGACTCTTGGCGCTCATTGTAGGGCACATAGTCACTGTAGTCTCCGCTCCTCACGTCCACCAACCCAGACTCGAGCAGAGCAGCGGTGGTCTCGGCTCTGTGAATTTCCTCCAGAGCACCAGCGCCTCCAGCAGCATTCATCTGAGGAGTCATCAGGGGCCTGCTGGCCCGTAGCTTATGCGCCAACGTCAAGAATATGGACTCGATGTGGTCGCACTCACTGTCAGCTTTGGCTGAAGTTTCAAACAGCTGTAACGAAAATGGAATGAGAAACTAAATACCTACCCATATACATATAATACCCTAGCTCAAATTTGCACCAGACATCACAACATTGTGCCAAGATGTGTAATGTGATATTAGGCACCAAGGGGCAATAGGCTCCATTGAATAACCTAACACACAAGCTCCATATCGGTGTACTATGCTCTTTCCTAGGGCATTAAGCAAGAGATTCGAGTATCTACAAAGCAATCAAAGGAACTGTTTCATATCCTAGTTTTAAAACAGTTGTTACAACATGTGTCAAGACACTGGTTTCGTGAGGGGTATGTAATGCCCTGTTTGGAAACAGGAGTTTATGCCAAACTTCATCATACCAGCAGTATGGTAAATTATTAACTTATGGCTAAAAAGATGAAAGTTTAAACAAGTAACTAAAAATTCAGAATTTTCTATCCAGTCCCTCACAGCTTGTCACAACCAACCAGATATTGCAGGATTTGAGTCGAGGAGAAATTTTTTTTTTTTTTTTTCGAGGAAATTTCACGACTCAAATTGGATCGGTTGACCGATGTTCAGCTCTACACTCTGGCGCCGGGTCACATCCCGCGACATAAGGCTCAGAGCACTTTGCGAATGATGTGCGCTGTTCCAATCAGAACGCTTTTCTGGAGGGTTCCTGTGTGGAGATGGCCGCACTTCAGCTCTCGTAAGGCAGTCTTGAGATTCTTGGACATTGCCCCCAGAGCTCCGATGACCACTGGAAAGACGTCCACATTGAACTGCCACGGTCTCTGGAGTTTAATGGCAAGGTCACGGTACTTTTCCTTCTTCTCCGTTTCCTTGTCCTGATTCTGGAGTCGAAGGGGATTGAGACGTCGATCAGTTTAGCCGACTTCTCCTGTTTGTCTTTGACGATGATGTCTGGTCGGTTGGTGTGAAGTAGCTACTCGATCAGTCTCCATCCGCTTGTCCCAGTAGATCTACACGGCTTCGTTTTAAACCACGGGCGCGGGTTCGTGCTCGTACCACCTCTCACTTACCGGGAAGTTATTATTATTATCATGAGGGTTTTCCCGCCGTATCAGATACGAATACTATATAACAGCGATCCAATTTTGTATAATATAGTTTAGAAGTTGAGTCGAACTCAGATGAGCTCTTTCAGTAGCTAAGCTACAATCTCAGCCAGGTGCACCATGTCTGGCATGAAATAAGGCGCGAGCATTTCTAACCCTACACGCTTCGGCCGAACGTAATCGCTCAGCCATGCGGCGCAGGGAAAGAGACGAAACACGAAAAGAGAAGAAGACGGAAGAGAGCAAACACTCGTGCGGGAGGTCCCTTCCGCGGCCCCCCACACAGGAGCAGATAGGCGTCCCATGGGATGGGTCGCTTGCCAACATCCGGCGGCCCACCTCGTGGAACAGAAGAGGAAATATAGAAAACCTACCTAACTTTACAAAACTAACCTTCTCAGCTGGAACTGTGGCCAGATGCTACATCTCCTGCGAAGAAGGCACTCGGGAACCTTGGGTGTGTGATGCCCAAACATATTGTGGCAGGGAAAGGGCCAAGTGGACAAATGAAATCCACATTATTATTATTATTATTATTAAATCACACCAGACTGGCGACGTAGGAACGGAGAAAATCCATGAGGTTAACAAACCCCGACGCAACCAGCCCAGCGGATGGAGAAAACAAAAGAATGAAAAAAAAAGAAGATCCGAGATCACAGAATAGCTCTGTGTACAGATCGTTTAAAGCTGCCAATACCAGCACCAGCAAAGACAGAGCC
>LQNS02000226.1:5846119-5859372 GCA_001587735.2 Parhyale hawaiensis
TGAGTACCCAGCTATGGCACCAGCCTGTTCATCTCCTCTCAGGGATGCCGTTGGACCAAAAAGGTCTCATCCGCCTTTAGAGTGGCATTTCCTCCAACTCAGGGGCTACCCAGAGCCAGCTCATACAAACAAAGGGGCGTCCGGTGGCCGGACAATGGGGGCGGCCTGATAACGCGCAGGCCACGCGCGTTATAAACAAAAATAAGACATAAATTATTACCAACCGGCATATTATGGAGATCCGCAAACCGCTGAGCAGCGCTGGTGGACACAGTAATACGGTCCTGCTCATCACACTTGTTGCCAACCATCAGGCGAGGGATGGAGTCGCCTAATCCATGTCGGTCACACTCCACCAGCCACGCTCGCAGGGACTGTTGTTACCATAGTAATAATAACAGCTAGTTAGTTACAGCCCTTGGAGAATCCGCGAGGATGTATAATTTTCAACGTGTCTGTAAATGCGCATCTGTCTTTTCAGATTTCTTTTTTGCTCTGGCTTTTAGTGTTAAGGTGACCACGGTGGTGCGACAGTGAGTGTATGTGTCACCCCTACGGTGAGACTGGGTAGGTCACGGGCTGGGGGGGGAGGCGCCTATGTGTTTGCAGGATTGCAGCGTCGGTTCTAAGTCTGTTATCAGTGTAGGCATCTCTAAATAGAAAAAGGCGTTTCAAGTGTGGAAAAAGATATAAAGTAGTAGTAGGCATATCAATAACAAAAGCAAGGAACATTCAGCAAGAGAATAAGACGTTGGAGAACAACAGAACTGAGATAATCAATAGCCGTAAAAAAATTATAAGGAAGTACAGTAAGATAAAAAATTAATAGTTTCTGGATCGAATCTGTTTGTGTTTAGAGACTTTATATCCTATCTATTTGGGTTGATCGATTGGATTGTGACACCAGTACTACGTAGGATACGGTAAATCTGTCTCTCATCTTTTCTTTATATATGTATATATATTTACATCAGGTCAGTGTAAATGTTTTCGCCAATTCATAAGAGAGGAATTTTAAATCAATTGAATTTATCTTACGTGCTTATTCTTATTACTTAAATATGACACCATGAGTAATTTATAACTCTTTACTTCAGCTTATTAAAACATCATCTGTATTTTTTCTCCAATATTTACACCTATATTCATCCAATTTAAAGAACACATTAGATACGCTTTACTCTATGAGTTTCATAGAGGTTCCAGTGCAAGTGCAGCAGCACAAAATATTCCGGGTGGCACTGCGTTCGTCCGTGACTATTCTGTGTACGTGCCGCGCATAGTGTGTACTTTCATGCCGCGTCACCACCACCAAAAGCACTACCATGCGCTATGCAACAGTTGCCATACGTCGCTGTGTGACATAACTGCGCTCGTGCGAGCTTTACTATACTAGTATCGTTTATAAATTAACCTAACCGACAATACTGCGACTTTTGGCATTGAGACACAGCAGCACAACACACGTACTTGAACGCACAGTGATGCACGTACACAGAATAGTCACAGACGACGACAGTGCTTCCGTTGTGGGCGTAACACACCACGGACGACCAAGTATTCATTGACACATTTTTTGTCTCGAGTCGGCCACGTGCACTAATACGGGCAGGGAAACAAGGCGCAAAGACTAGTAAGAGACATTCGAATGGACGGCCCCTAACGTGGCTTTTCACCCGAAAGAGAGTTGAGGAGTCCCGCGGACTAGATCGGCTTCTCGATCGACAGCTCACATCGCAGAACAGAAAAGTAGGGAACTTACCTCTTTACAAAACTAACCTCGTCAGCAGGAACTGTCGCCAGCTGGAACATCTGCGGAAAAGGCACTTGGGAACCTTCGGTTCGTGAAGCCCAAATATGTTGTGGCAGGTAAAGGGCCCGCCAGAATATACTCTTGAGAGCAGGTAAAAACTTTCGCACCGACCTGAAGAGTCCAGCGTAAGTCATTTTAGTCACTGTTCACAGCAATCCAAAAAGATAAAGGAAGATAGAGTGTATGTAGGAATATGAGCCCCTTGTAGCAAGGGAAAAACAGTATCATCACCGGGAGAGCAAAGAATGGGAGAAAGCACAGCATGAATGAAATGTAAGACGTCCTGGAGATCTAACTATTGCTCTCGTAAAATATGGAGGCCACCTGCGAGTGTGACTCCTCATTTCGTAATTAGGTGGTAGAACTAAAACAAATTTTCAGCAACAACAGCCCCCACAAGAAAAACTACGAAAATATCTAGCTAGCTACTTTGTATCTCATTTTGAGTAGCTGTTTTTAAAAAAAGTTTTCAAAAGTAATTAGGTATTCTGCAGCACTGGCTGATATGAACAGGTGTTAGTTCACCAGCACACAAACCTGAAAGGACGAGGTGCGGGTCATATCATACACGAGGACGACGGCGTGCACATTGCGATAGTAGTGCTGCACCATGGACCTTCTGAAGCGCTCTTGTCCGGCAGTGTCCCACAGCTGCAGCTGAAATAATATATACATATGTGGGCACGCCTCTACAATCAAATACACGCTGTACAGAGTGGCACAAGCTGGTGCGGATGAAGCTTCAAGTGGGTACGCATCTGACCTAACGCCTATCTTTAGTCCATGTGACACAATACTATTTAAGGCACTGAGAAGCAGACTTTGGGTAAGTGCAACCGCGGCCATTTTGCATGTTATCATATCAGCGTATGTCTCAGACCCTCGACTGTCAGCTGGAAACCGAGTCAAGTTCCAAAAGGAAGTACCGACATTTCAAGGTTGAAACTCCGCTTCCGGACAATAATTTAATTACAAGGAGGCGCGTCGCCCAGTTAGTCGCTCCAGCGCCCTACACACCCAATGAGAAGAATTGTTTAATTAAACAATTCTTCTATCGTCGCCGGGAGACAGTCGAACAAAACGCAAGTGCTTGTAAGGGTGAAAATCCCATCGATCTGCGCGCTCCGATGCACCGCTCTGCATGGCCATGTTTTCGCTAAATCAACGCTAGAAGTGTTAGTTACTGGTCATCCGCCATCGCGACTCGACGGCAGCTATCTAGGGTGAGGCAGCCAATGGTGGGCCAACTTGCATACCGTGTAAGCTGTTGTCAGCCCATCACAGAGTAGCTAAAAAAATGTAACCAGCTTCTGTCAATAGGCGACTATGTTTGAATGTCTCTACCGCTCGTGTGTGTTTGTACATCCTTTTAGCTACAGTAAGAGAAAGCGTTTACAGTTACCGAGATGAAACACTTTGAAAGCCGCCAGACTTCGCGGTTTTTCCGTATTTTATTGCGGCACATTGCCAAGTCTGCGTCTCAGCACTTCATTTGCACAGTAAACCCTGCATGACAGCAACTAAACGAGGCATATGTCTTGTACTATATAAAAATATTACGCTTGTCAGATCGGAAAACAGCAACTTGAAAACCGTTGATACCCGTCTATAATATAATAAGTTAGAAGCATTGATCAGCTTCTACAAGAGATGTGCACAGCATTAAGCCTCCAAACTTAGCAGTTATATGCGTGAATATTCAATAGATTTTTCACAGGAGGGAAATGATCAGTACAACTAGGTACTCAAAGTGATTTTTCATTCTAACAAGGTTCAGTTCATTGGAGGTTTACATAATTTTAATTCAAGAGGAAGATTTAACAGTTACAATTAAGATTCATCACCATCTGCGCTATGTTGATTTTCGTGCTGCAGATTTACACACAGGTAGCTACTCAGCTACGAGCTATGGGAAGCACCTGACAAGCAATATATTTCTGTAAACCGATATCTAGTGAAGAATCTGCAAGACAGAGGCTAGTATAGGTACCTAGGTATAGGCCTACATGGTTATAATGAAGGGATGTCATGGGGTTACCACGTCAAGCCTCTATAGCCACAACTAGGCTTATGAAAAAAAAAAATGGATTTTTCATTTTAAATGAAAGGGAAACAGCACTATAGCTAATGACGAATCTGGAAACAAGTGACGTCAACATCGATGAACAGTGCAGCTGAACAGCCGCAGTATTTTAATTAATATCGCCAAAAAAGTTAACAGCAATTTTCAAGCCCCTATAGCCCAGTTCACATTGAGCGCTATGTTGAGCGTGACCAAGCCCAAATTAGGTCTCTCTATGAGATTTTCCCAACACCTTAGCAGCCGAAGGGAATTTTCGATAGCTATCTGATATTTTCTCGGTTTTAAACGTGTATATAGCCAATTGTAACCCAGACGTAATTAAGTCAAACGTTCGGTGAATATTTCAGAAAGCCACCGATAAAAAACATCACGCTCATTGACCGTGTACTATGGCCGATTGATTCCAGTTCGCTACCAGCATGTTTCAATCGAGCGACTACAGGCTGAAGGGTTAGAAAGAAGTCTCAATTAAATTGGAGATTAAATAGAAATCGCTTTCTATTTAATCGCCAGTTTACATGTGAAAACTAAGATCTTATTTGTCAGTAGCGAACTGAGATCAGTCGTGTCATTTTACTCTCTCTGTTTGTGAATGGTTTTCAACATTGTCTGCACCAAACGCCCAAACAACAGAAAAAAAAGACCATCGACAGACATACATCGTATTAATCCAGGATTTCATTTGTGCTTCGAACGTTTTAAAAATCCCAAGATTAAGGTAACTGATGACATCGGGAACCAAATCCCAAGGAAAAGATACCTTCGTGCTCGGCCACGCACTTGGTAGCGCTCAATGTGAACTGACCTATAAACACATATCCGGTATATAAATAGCTATGAGAAGAGCACATTCAAATTGCACAATAAACATTATTTATATACGATCACCCAAAAGTAGTGTCCGTTTTCAATGAAAAAAGCTTCATAGTAGTTATGTGTAACAAATAGTTATTTAGTGTTCGAAGTAATCGGCATCCAGCACCTTCTGCCAACGTGTCTCCAGCTTTTCTATCTCCTTGCGGTAAAACTCGGGGGTTTTGGACGCCAAGAAGTCCCTGAGGGCTTGGCGCAAGTCTGTCTCATTGGTAAAGGATTTACCACGAAGATGATTTTCCAGGAAGAGGAACACGTGGTGATCGGTTGGTGCAGGGCCAGGTGAATAAGGTGGATTGCACAAAGTCTCCCACCCAAGTCGATTTATGGTATACCTGACCACTCGCGCAACATGGGGTCTGGCTTTATCACGAACGAAAAGCACACCTTTGCGATTCACCAGTGCTGGCTCCTTCTGGCGCAATGCCTGTTGCACACGTTATAATTGCGGCGAGTACAGGTTTGCAGTGACCGTTTAGCCCGTTGGTAGCAGCTCATAATGAACCACTTGACGAACTGTCCACCAGACACAAAGCATGATCTTACGTGGGTGCATGGGCGGTCCTGCGGTGCGAAAGACAGCATCCTGCGGTCACAACCATTGTTTGGAATGCCTGGGGGTATCGTACTGAACCCACTTTCATCACTGGTAAGCACCTATTTTCTCTTCATTCAATGGCTAATCAAAAATGGACTGAATTTTTTTATTACTTTATAGAAATTGCATTGGAGGCTGGTAAAGGCTTCCACAGCATCAGAGACAAGATTTGGGCTGCCTTGGCGCCCTGATTTAACTTCTGCGAAGTGAAGCCTAATTTACACTTCATTTTCAGTTCACATTGCTCATCACAAAACATTTTTTAACCTACGTATCACCATATTTTACGATTCTATCCGCTCAACCTCCCGCTGCTGACTGGCCTGCTACTTGAGCTGCACCCATACATACACCCAAAACGGTAAAATGGTTCTCGTCATGTACAGAAAGTTAGAACAATAACTGTTCTTATGGTTTCTCTAGCTTCAAGAACATAACACTACTTGTATTTTTGGCTAGAATTACGAACCTAAACCACGAAAGCCTGAGGTCCCACCCACTAATACTTCCATCGACGAGGATACGTCATTCGGCGATAGGCGGTCACAGCTAAAACCTCGTCCACATGATCAATCTTTACGCCGAAGTTTGTGTTCGCTGAACGATTTTGATTGACAAACACACGCGGCAAGCTCTCGAACTTTGTGATTGACAGACATCGAACAAATTGGAAAACTTCAGCACAAACTTGCGGGAGTTTGACAAACACAAAGTTCGAAGATTATTTTTCGCTGTGTGAATAACAATTATTTTTATGTGGCTTCATTATAGTATTTAGTAACTAAAGCATCATTTGTTTAAATTAACCAGCATAGCGAATTTTGCTTCTGTGGATTCCAACTTCTGGATAGCGGGAGTATTTGGCAACTAGATGTTGCCAATAGTAATAACTGTATGATAGTCGTCTAGTTACGTCTGTTTCTCTTGTTTTTTATTATTAAAACTCCAATAGAACACGATTTACATTTTAAAGGAAGAAACGGATGTACACACTGTTAATTGCAATAGAAAGTCAAGAAAAAATTAATAAATAAGAAATCAGGAATTACTGTTCTAACGTCTGCATCTCTGCATGAGAGAGGATGCCTGTGAGGGAATTAAGGTGCCCGCACACCAGAAAACTGTAAGCGAAAAAGCAAGCAAGACTGAATTCATCAGGTTAGGATACTTGCGGGAGTACACACACAGAGTAAGCGAGCGAGAAAGAAAGACAGAAGCTAGTCTCAAGCGAGAAACCGTGTTGAACTCGCTTTCACGCTAGAAGGCTGCCTGCACACCAAAAGGCTGGAAGCGCGAGAGCAAGAGAGACTGAATGATGAGAGGCGAGAAATATCGCATACCGAAAGACGTCTCTAGGACGGCACTTGAAGTTCAGTTTCATCAAGGTGTCTACAGGGATTCTAGAGTTGGATTTTAGTACCTATCAAAAATATATTTTAGCACCTTCACCCACAAGAGAATGGGCAACCTAGTCTGACCCTGCTAGTGGCCTCCACAACTCCCCATATTGTCATCAGATAACCAAGTCCTTTTTTGTATTAGTGTCAGGCGGGGCGATTCCGACCACCCTAAGGATCTGGGGTGATTCCGACCAAAGCCTTTTAACCACTAAAACCTGATTTTATTCAAATTCTGTTTGCACCACCTTTATGGTAGGCAATGTCCACCCTTCAAGCCTCTTTCACACTTACGTTTTTTACCGCGTGGCAAAAACCGCATGATGCCGCATAACCTAAGCGGACATATGAAATGTACAGTGCTATTCATATGTCCGCTTAGGTTATGTGGCATCATGCGGTTTTTGCCGCGCGGTATAAAACGCAGGTGTGAAAGAGGCTTTAGGATGGTGCAAACAGATTTTTGATAAAATCAGGTTTTAGTGGTTAAAAGGCTTTGGTCGGAATCACCCCAGATCTTTAGGGTGGTTGGAATCGCCCCGCCTGACACTTATGAATAACTAATTTGCATTGTATGAACGCAGATGAGCAAGTAGCTCTTGTTATCAACAAGCCATAGAAGTCTCAGAAGGCATATCTTTAAAAAAATAACACTTTTCTGTATGTAGCAGAATAATTTAGCACCTAGCAATTTTAGCACTTTTTAGCGCCTCTGCCATTTTAGCACTTTTTAGTACTTTTTTAGCACTTTTAGCACCTTGTAATCATCCCGTTGCTTTGATGCATGTATTCTGTTGCTGTGCTTTGGACTCTTCGAGTTCCAAAGGTACAGCACAGCGAAAACTTCGAATATCAGACATTCAGTGTCCAGGCTGGAAGAACTGAACCACACACCTCTCACGTTAACGTCTCACAACACACTGGCACGGCGGTCACAGACTCACCGACACCTATCTCTGGGCCGATCTCGCTCGACCTTCTAGCGTGAAAGCGAGTTCAAAACGGTTTCTTGCTTGAGCCTAGCTCAAGTCTTTCTCTCTCGCTCGCTTACTCTCTTTCAGTGTGTGTACTCCCGCACGTATACATGTTGATGAATTCAGTCTTTCTTGCTTGCTCGCTTACAGTCTTCTGGTGTGCGGGCACCCGAAGTTCGAGCGAGATCGGCCCAGAGTAAGGTGTCGGTGTGTGTGTGTGTGTGAGACTGACCGCAGTGTCAGTATGTTGAGAGACGTCGACGTAATAGGTGTGTAGAACAGTTTTTTCAGCATGAACATTCAATGTCTGAAGTTTACGCTGTGTAGTGCCTTTGGAACTCAAAGGGTGCAAAGCACGGCAGCAGAATACATGTTTCAAAGCAATGGGATGAAATAGGAAAGAAACTCAACTTTAACTTCCGTCCTAGAGACGTCTTTCGGTGTGCGATAGTTTACATCATTCAGTCTCGCTTGCTTTCGCGCTTCCAGTCTTTTGGTGTGCAGGCAGCCTTATTAGCTATACCTACTTTTCGCCAGTGTAAACAAAGTTTTACCTGCCAGTCAGATTCTACAATTAAAATAAATATCTCGACAATAAAATTGGGGTGGAATGTCAATAGTTATGACATGCTGAACTCGTGTATCGTGACCTTGAAGTGTTCGCGGTTTGTGTTTGATCCAGTCTGGAGAGAGAAGTGTTTGTGTTTATGTTTGTCAATTCTTGTATTCGTGATTGATGTACGTAGAGACTGATCTTGTAGACGTAGCTTAAGTTTTATTTTAGTTTCGATAATTGCTTCCGTTACACTTTCCGCTTCCTGGGTGAGCCTAACTAACCAAATACCTTAAGGCCCAACTTACATTCATTGGGTGATGGGGTGCTGCTAACATTAAAGTGGCTAGCTATTGACACGAAAGTGCGGGTATTGTACAGGGCTAACACATAGGTTACATACCACAATATCCTCATTTCCTACAGTGAGTTTTCTTTCCCGAAAATCCACACCAATGGTGGCAGCTGTCCTGGGAAAACTGCCATTGCAAAACCTGAAACATTTGTGAACAATAAAATGTAGCTACCAAGCCAATATTATAAAAGTATGTAAAGACAAATACACTTGCTAATTCTAAGGTTGATGGCAATAGGCTAGCTGCTTTGGAATATATTTTTCTTGACCCTTGCTTCGATACACACATTAAGATATTTTTCACTTTAATATCCTACTGGTAGCGTAAACATTTCCTGCAAAGGAGCCTACTAGTGGGGCCTCTTGGTCCTGAAGGGCCTACAGATGAGCAACTTCTGATTCACTTAAAACTGCGTAGCTGCCAGATTATTTTCTACCAGTCTTAGATGGTAGATGATAAACAGCTTTGGGTAGAAGAGTAATTTTAGGCTAAACAAATAGCTTCCAAGGCCTACTCAGCCTTGGTAGTTTGTACTTGAAATAATTTCAGATAACAACCTAAAAACATGTATAATGGCATAAGTCAATTGAAAAAGAGTCTCAAAACTACACTTGAGAAGCCCAAGGCTTCAGTCCTAGGATAGTTTATCTACCACTTTGCATCACAATTCACTTAAAAATTTGTCAGATGAAAGGCACTTCAAGTGGTACATAGGTAATATTTAAACAAGTTAGTACTGTAATGATGAAATAAATGAACTTACAGAGGTCAATCCATTCATAGCCAATTTTCGAATCACATAAATTTGATTCTAACCAGAATAAATCTCAACAAAGATTTAAACTGAAAATGACATCAGTGCAGTAATAGCAAATTGTACGTAGCTACCATGTAGCAGGTTTGCAGAGTCAGCATTGGTATGAGTTGGACATTTTCTGGGTTAAGAGTTGGAGCTAAACATTTCTTGCTCCAGAAATCAGAGTTGGAAAACATTTTTTTTCACAAGAATTAGAGTTTGATGATGTTGGGAGTCCAAGAAACTAGAATCATACACTGGCTGGGCCTATGACTATGACTCTGGATATCTGACCTTACAGCCTTGCTTGCTTTAGCTACGGAGTAGTAACAGTCTACTATCCAAATCCTGACCTTCAATACCTAGGTACCATACCACCAACAATTAAACACTCAATAAAGCAACTAACTTGTTATAGCTACAACAGAGCTAAGCCTAACGATATAAATAAATGAGAATACTCAGCATAAGATATAAATGGTAGGAATGAACTAAAACAAGCCACAGAACTTACCGAAATGTCAAGCAGGTCTTTCCAACATTGGTGTCACCAATTACTATGACTTTGAAGGTCCGCATTGTTGTACCATGTCCAACAAATTCACAATTAGTAGAACTTCAAGCATACATACAATAATTTTAGTTTTCATTTATTAAGTTGGCTAATGATTGCTATCAAAAAGTATGGCATGTATACAACTGTAAGTAGCAATATAAAGCAGTTCAGCTACAGATGGCATTGGAAAAAAAGAGGTAGGAGGTGAGAAAAAAGGTAGACAAACAGTTAAATTGATCTTCACCAAAAGTTAATCCTCTGAACTAATACTATTAAGTATTAACATAGGCTACCTAGCTACCTAACAATCCCTCTAAATTTCATAAAGATCCGTTCATAACTTTTTGAGTTTTCTTGGTGGCAGACTAACAGTAAGACACACTCAACAAAAAACATAACCTCCTTGGTAAAGATAAATGTATAATAGTCAGAATGTTCCAATGAACACTTTTGCAGTGGTAAGCGGTAGCCAGAGTACCTCTGTCCTTTGCACCACAACGCGCATGCCTTGGGCTTTCTCCAGTCAGGAGGATCATTTAGTGTTGATCAGACTCATCTTGAGGACAGAATTAGGTTCTCTGATTTTTTTTTTTTTTTGACTTAGTCAAAATTGTGAAGTCCTACTCCACTGTAAGTATAAGAGTAGGCTTCCTGGTAGCTTTTAATATAGCCTATATGTTATGAAAATAAAATCCTGTGTTGTTCCTTGTGTAGGTACAGGAGTACTTAGAAGTTGAACTTTTTTTATTATTTACTGCAGCTGCACCAGCAGAGCTCCCAACCAGTAGCTATATAAGTACGCACCTCACCCTCCAGACCTCACTTATTAAATGAGCGACTTTATTCTATTGAGTTGTTAGGGGCGGTCGATTGTAAAGGGTAACCCCTTCTTAATGTCCCGGTAAGGTTGCTATAGTACCAGCACAAGTAAACTATAAACTGAAGAAATGGGAGAGCAACAAAAGCAAAAATAGATTATTTAACCAAATATACTGGTAAAATAAATATTACATGAAAAATGAAATGGTGAAAGTTAGTGGGTTATGGTATGGTACAATGGGCTGAAGATGCAATGGAATGACCTAGAAAATAGATTAAAAGGATCAGTAGCCCAAATGATAATACTTTACTAGATAAACTCAATAAAATGTAAAAGAACAAGAACTAAACTGGGCTACTGATAACGTAAGGAATTACAAACCAAAAATCAGGAACTTGAGGTATAAAATTCAATATCTGACAAGATGGCAAACTCAGTAAATGGCGAACTGAAATAAATTAGTTGGTAGTAAGCAGCAGGAGGCAAGCACGGAGTGGAGGTGGCAGTCTCAGCAGTCTAGAGTGTCATAAATGTCCGGTCCCAAACAGAAAACATGGCTGGTCTTACTAGAGGATGACTCAGGAACACGAGCTGATAGAGACTCCACTCAGGTCAATGTTCACACCCGCCAGTACAGGCCTGCCGCTCTGAAGTTAAAGAAATAGCCTCTTCTAAATTGTCATCTCAATAATGTAATTATAGCCCCCACCAGTCTCTTGGTTATTTGTGTATTATGCTGAAGAGCAACAATGGCTCAGATATTATAGTCACTAATTAGGCAATAGGCAAGCTTCAGAAATAAGGCAATAAGCCAATGCAAATAGTAAGAGCGTTCCAATGAACACTTTTGCAGTGGTGAGTGGTAGCCAGAGTACCTCTGTCATTTGCACCACAACTCGCATGCCTTGGGCATTCTCCAGTCAGGAGGATCATTCCGAGTTGATCAGACTCACGTTAGTGACAGAATTAGGCACTCAGTTTTTTTTTTTACTTAGCCAAAACTCTGAAGCTTCAGTCTTGTGACACTATGCGCGTCGGCTGGAGAACTTCTTCAGGCTAGCATACCCAAGGAAGTCTGTGGGAAAACAGTCACACACTTCAGGACAAGTTCTTCAATACCATCCCAAGGAAATACAAGACCCAGATCAAGAGTGCCATTAGCCTTGCAAAGTCCATTGAAGACAAAACTCTGGGATGGTCACAAATTGTAACACTGGTTGGCGGACTAGAGGAGGCTCTGGCCGAACCTGAGATCCCTGGAGATGATGCTCTGGCTGCTTGGAATGTCCATTTCAAGCCCTTCAGAAAGAGCATGAATTGAACTTTCATTTGAGAGTAAGTACATTATTCTATGATTATTAGTTTTTTTGTTATACCGGTTATAGTGGGCTGATTGGACACTTTGGGCAAGCCAGTAACTCCGATCAATTTGGGCCGCTAATGATTGGTGGAGAGGAAAAATAGAAAACATTGAGATTAATAAACAAAGCTATAGAAGCTGCTAGATAAACTTGTTTTCTAACATCTGAGTGATTTTCATATAGATCTGACTCCAATACATAGAGTTATGGCTTGTCCCGTAACACTAACGAGACCCCCAAAAATGCTACAAAAGTCAACTTTTGGAATAGCATATTTATGGTTTGTAAAATGAACATTTTTGTATTGCACCTTCCTTGGGCAACAAAATAAAAATTTTAGAAACATATTTCAAGCTCCAGTTTACCTTTGTTTTTGAGATACAGTGGAACCCCTTTTCCCGGACAGCACGGGGGGAGGCCGTTCCGGGAAACTGAAATTTCCAAGAAAACGCATTGGTTTGCTGGCATTTGCCTGTGTAGCTTCAACGTTGCCTGCATCATGGTTTTGAGGTGGAGGGTTCTATACCCTACCTGAGCAGAGACGCTCTCTGGCTTCAGCAAAGCTAATTTCCTGCTCAACAGTCATTGTGCAACATTGTTTAGAAAGAGCCAAGTGCTCACCTCGACAGTTACTGCAGATGGGAGGCAGATTGCTTTTTGGGCAGTTCTTACCTAAATGGCCCTTTTCAGCACAGTGGTTACAAGTTGTTTCTGTGTTAGTGCACCTAGCTTTAGAATGTCCGTAACGGCAGCAGTTCCCACAACAAAGAGGACATGGGATGCATTGATCTACAGCAATAATAGAGTACCTAGGCCATTTTGATTTCAGGAGGTGGGACATTTCTAAGAAATGTAAGAACATAAAGAGGAACATGAGCTTTGGCTTGGTCTGACAGAAATTTCCGAATAGCAACTACTCCGCACTTCTCAAGAATCTGCAACAGGTAGGGGAAAGAGCCCGGTATTATTTTACTTTCACTTACACATGATTTTCATGACTTTTCTTGTGTTCAGTATGTAAATTGGGTCAATTCAAGACATTTTACATGAATGACGTTTTCGTCGCAAATGCT
>LQNS02000226.1:5882969-5896514 GCA_001587735.2 Parhyale hawaiensis
GTGAATCATGAACACGCCAAGGCTGCAAAGTCAAGAACATGTTACAGGTAAATCATGAACACGCCAAGGCTGCAAAGTTAAGAACATATTACAGGTAAATCAAGAACACACCAAGGCAGCACCGTCAAGAACATGTTATGAGAAAGTCAGGTACCGGTAGTAACATTCTCCTGGCTTAATCACCGCTGTCACAGGAGTCGTGAACATGCTAGGGTAGCAAATTCAACAACACACTAGGAAGAAGTTGGGATACGACTATTCAGTACTGAAGGTGTACAGATTTTCGAGTTTAGTTTAATCGTAACGACTCGTGTTGAACATACGGGTATTCGATCCAACNAACCTGCCTGATGAAATTCCCTGTGCTATCATTAGCTGAGCTCTGTTCTTCTTACTTTCTCATGGGAGCGCATGACGGGGCTGGATGCCCTCCAATAGGCTGCCCCTCACTGAACGAACATAGACGCCCTAATTCCTGTGATCATACGAGGTGCTGGTCGCAGTGTTCCTATATAGCCAATATAATTCTAATTTGACTCGCCCTACCCACAGCATAAGGTGCGATCCACAAAGGAGAACTCGAGTATAAAGAATATGAGGAACACAGCATGGCCAGAGCAAAACATGATGTTAAGTTCTCAGTAAACCTCAGACATGATATCGTTGAAGGTCATACAAAGATCTAGGCACTCTTTATTTGGAAAATACAAGTACACCTACCCAACTGCCAGTGGAAACATTTACTATTCAGCTTCGAACAGTTGATATTGCCAGTGTGTTAAGAATAAACCGCAAATGCGGAGGATGGCCAAGGCACTTCTTTGAAAAAAACAATATATATATATACCGTAATAACAAAACATCCTAATAGCTAGTATGTAAGCAATGTGCCAGCATACATTTTCAAAGGTGTAGATATGATAATGAATACTGTATAGCTCAGGAGCAAGGAAACACAAGTGCAAGTTTCGCAGGGACAGCTTACCAATGGGCTGCAATGCAGCTCACTATCTTGGCATATCAAAATTTAGGCAAGCAAGTCAGCACCGATGAACCGAAAAGCCCCAGCACACTGAAGCAAACGGAAGAAAAACAACAATTACTAAACAATGCCGAGCACTCAATCCCAACATCAACATTCGCACCTAGTGCATTAGACAAAAAGAATGACTATGTAAGAGCCTCATCAGTTCAATCAAATCGACAATACCCGCAACACATCATAACACTAAAGCTACATGTCTACTTTAGTTAGTTAACATGTTTAAGCCTCCCTTGACATAACTACGGTGTTTCAAAAGAGGAAAACGAAGGGATATGTAGCATGTTGACAGAAACGTGAAACTCATAACTGTGATAAACGAGGGTGTCCTCACACAGGATCGCACGGGAACAGCATGTAGAGAGTAAAGAGAAAGAACAGAAGAAAGCTTCCTGAGTAGAAGTATGGATGGAGGGAAGCAGGGGGGCGGTTATTCTACTTTCAACAGACCAATCTTGCTGTAGATGAGCTTAGAACTAGGAGAAATTTATAATATTCCCAGTTAAGCCTCCTTGCCCACAGCGTTCACTGTGATTGAAAGTAGTGAAAGTACACACCGAACATCAATAGCACTTCGTACACTCGAAGTTCGCCGGCATCAGTAAGGTCATACTAAATACAATGGAGGCAATACGTGCAGCCGCTTTAGGGCATTAGTTGAAATCATGTACAAAAATCTGTCCACTAAGCAGAATTCGAGACGATATTTGAGGGCAAAATAAATTTCAATTTGTTAGCACCACCAACACAAATTCTGGCGCACTGGACTCCACCAAGCACGAGATGTCCCAGCAGAGAGTCTGTCACGACGTTGACCGCGACTCCCAGTGCGTATAATATGTAGTAGTGTTTTTACGAAAATGTACCTATACTATGGCTGGCGCACATCGCGACTATCGTGCAACGGGTCAGTAGCAAGCACTTTTTGTTCCAAGCTGCTCGAGAAGATCTGAAAAACTTGATGCTGTGTGATATATCATAAAATCTCTCGGTAGTTATTGAGTTAAAATACATAATAAAGCCTACAATCCAACCCGGGTAGCTACAGGAAAAACAAGGCTCTTCTCACAACAATGGGCAACAGAAGCAAAAATGGCACAGAAACTTTGGGAAACAGAAGTTGAGAGCGCGCTGACTGTTTGCTAACAGCTACACGCGCAACACAGAGACAAACAGGAATGTACTTAAGACCTCATTCGCAACGAGAAATCAAATTAAATTAGAATATACACCCATGAGGGTCAGCTTGTCACATAGTTAGGTACAGAATTCAAATCATCATTACTGACATGAGTAAATTTCCTGCAATTAGTTAAAAATTAAAGTTCTTTTGCGACATAAAGTCCTGGAAATGGTATACATTAAATTTAGCTTAGTCAAGTAAAAATAGAGCATTGATATCTTTTCAAAGTAGGCCTACCTATTAACCGCAGACTTGCTCAACAAAATGCTTATATTCATCCAAGAGTTAGTTGCACATAATGCAAAACAATGTCGAGACACCTGATGAAAAACCAGTAACAACCAATACCTTCAGATATAGCAAGGCGTAGGTAGCTATCTTGAAAGTTAATGTGGCATCGTAGACAACCTACTCTTCAGCTTCACCATAAACCCCATCCTCACTATGGAAAAACACCAATTTGGAAAATATATAAAGGGGATAAAGGAATTCAATCAAGTATCAACAACTTTTTAAACATGATAGTGATTGTTCCAGTAGGTGCTTAGTCAGCAGCCCCCGCAGTCTGCAAGATTTTCAATATCTACGAGTTCACGGATGAAAACTGCTGTACCTTCGTCAAGTTTTTACGGTAATCACAAGTCCCGGTAAACTAAACTCGGCACGACAGGATTGTGATTTAGGAGGTCACACGTCAGAATGACTCATAATAAAGGCACTCTTATACGAGCGAACAAAGTTCGTCAAGCAGCAAACAAAGTGTGAAGGTAGCACAGGCCAAAGGGCTGAACGTGACACGCGTTTGGTTTCAACATGACTACACAAAGAATAAAAAGAGTAAGTCTTTTGGTACCATAGGCACTGTTCAGGGAGCAAATTTCGCAGTGACTAATGAGCAAGCAGAGGCAAACGTTTGCCGAACAACAAGCAAAACGAGTGGCCCACCAGACAAACTCCCTGCTTGCCGACCAATGTTCGCCCGTGTAAAAGGGCCTCCCATGTGGTGTAAAATTGCTTCTTTAGGCACCGACTGTCAAGCACTGGCCAATGGAAGCTCTGAAATCGAGTTACGTCCATCAGTGCATGGAGGTAACTAGTATAAAATTGCCTCAAAAGTGAAACTGTATCCTTGGAGTCGCGACTGTAACTACATGCCATATTAACGTGGCTAAACCCGCAAAATCACAAATCCAGACTACTAGGTTTCGTTTATTGTACAAATCTCTGACGACATTTTTTTGAGGCTAACATTGGAGTAATTATATGCACGGTCTTACAGATATCTTCAGTTCATAGCTATCTAAGACAATGATGCCAATTATTCTCAGTAAAATATATAGCATCGATAGTATAAGCGGAAGCTGCTTGCAAGTGCGTGTCTACAAAACAGTACACTAGCAGCAGTGGAGCACATGTACACATACGATTGCATCACTTGACGCACACACTACACTTACGAAATGGAAGAGCGCTATGTGGAAATTTGGAATCACAAAAAAGGCAATCATCTATAAACTAGAAATATTTGAAGCTTTCAGAAGCGGAAATAAGACGTGTGACTATTGGAATGAGGGTCATAAGCTCATGACTGGCTGCCCTTGTGGTTTTTCTCAACTTGCTTCCGGACGTTCGACAAAGCCTCGGTTTTGACAAAATCCACAGTCTGGTACTCAACTTTGGAGGTGTCGTTAATTTTGGGACCTCCGACGGCCCCTAAGCTGACGTCCGAGACCATGGCCATGCCGCTATGCTTGCTGCCAGGCACCTTGGAGGTCGTGAAAGAATGGAAGACTCCCTTCTGACTGGACAGATCCGAGACGCTGCCGGCCGTGCTGCCGCCCCCCGCACTCTTGTCCAGGTCTAGGTCCAGGTACTGAATTTCCTGGGGAGGCGACCTCACAGCATGGGATGGATAGAAGACCTGTGTAGATAGAAACAGAAATAAGCGGCAACTGTGGTCTTAGTGAAAACAGTTAAACAGTAGGCCCGTGAATAACTATCTATACAAGTAGGTCTATGTGTGACTGGTCATATGAAGACGGTTGATTGACCTGGCTGCATTGCAGGAGATTCGAAGATCAACAGATCACTTGAAGTAGCATAGATGAAATTTATGCAAACGCAGTGAAAGAATACAGGGCAATTCTGACACATAACGGGTCAGTCAAAACACAATTCAGTAATAAACTGATCACTACCGGTAATTATCATAGGTCATAACACAACCGGCTAATGATTCTCCATACATATTTCCCCTTCTGTTCCACGAGGTGGGCGACCCATCCCATGGGACTCCTATCTGCTCCCGTGTGGGGGGCCACAGAAGGGACCCCCCGCATGAGTGTTCGCTTTCTTCTGTCTTCTTCTCATTTCGCTTTTCGTCTCCTTCTCTGCGCTGCACGACTGAGCGATTTCGTTCGACCGAGCCGTATGGAGTTAGAAATGCTCACGCCTTATTTCCTGCCAGACATGGTGCACCTGGCCAAGATTGTTCTAATAGCACTCATTTGAGTTCGACTTAACTTCTAAACTAAATCACACAAAATTGGATCGCTGTTATATAGTCTTCGTTTCTAATACGGCGGGAAAACTCACAATATAATAATAATGATCTCGGCCAAGGAGATTATGTTTCGTCATGTTTGTCTATCTTTTTGTCTTTGTTTGTCTGTTTGCCATGAAGATAACTCAAAAGTTACAGACGGATTTCAACAAAATTTACGGGGATTGTCAGGTATGTTACGAGCAACAGATGATCAACTTTTGGTGAAGATCCGTCCATCCGTTTGTTTGTCAACCTCATTTTTCTTATTGCCATATGGACGGATCTCCATGAAATTTTCATGAGTTGTTGATTATATTATGCAGCGTAAACGACAACATTTTTGTGATAATCTGTTAGTTCGTTTGTTGTTGTTTGATTTTATGCTTGTAACACAATAACTTAAAAAGTTAAGAATGGATCTTTATGAAATTAACAGGAATTGTTAGTAAAGTTAAAAGACCTAATTAACTTTTGATGATGATCGGTTGGTCAGTTTATGTTTTAGACTACCGTAATGTTTGTTAGCAGGATAACTCAAAAAGTCATAAACGGATCGGCAATAAAATTGCAGAAACTCTTTATACTGTTAAAAGGTACAAATGTTTAGATTTTGGTGTTAATACAAGGAAAATCATGGTTTCAGAATCAATTTTAATTTTGCGTTACCGTGCCTTGCTTGGCGGAGGTATAGGCTCTCAGAGTGCTCTAGCTCCTACTAGATTGTTGTGACCTAAGTGATAAGATTATGCCGTATACTATCCTCAGACCTCTCACAGTCCATACTGGATCGATACACGAATGGATATACTATATCAAGATAAGGACTACAAATACGGTATATGGGTATACAGTAATCTAACTTAAATAGGCTAAGGAAACTATAGAGTCCTCCAGGAGCACAAGTCCATAGGTATTAACTATTAAGGGGTAAACACCAGAAGAGAAAATACAGTCGCTAGGTTAGTAACTAGAACACAAACCTGCTCTTCAGCTGCACTTGATTTCCTCCAGCTGTGCGCTGAAGGTGGAGGCTCCATGTCATCAACAGGGTGAAGTGCTGACGGCAAAGTAGGAGATGGAGCAGCGCGGGCAGCGGCCTGTCGGGTCTGATCTCCCATTTTAGGACGTCCCCTAGGCACTGGCTCCAAGACAAACCCAGAAGCATTAGTGGCATTATTAACAGAGGTTTCTGAACTGGTGCTGCCCTTGGATGGTTTGAGATGACGGTCAACCATGGGAGCCGCAACTGAACCGGCGTCAATGCAGGGAGATATGTCACATCCACTCAAGCTTGACCCATCGGATGATGACATTTTTGGTTTTAAATCACGATTGACAGAAGGGGGACATGCAGGAACTTTGCCAGTAGCTCCAATGCTGGTGTTAACACTGGATAAATTGGAGTAAAGTGCAGGACTGATGCTGGGGTCAGACTCGGCAAACCCTAATGCAGCTGAGTCACGCATATCATAAGAAAAGACCCTATCTGACGTTACACTAGAGGGACCGGCAATGGGAGGAAAATGGCGCTTTGCAATACTCCCAGCACTAACAGCTTCAGCAGGCTGTGACCGAGAAAAATCGTAAGTATCACCACCCATGCTGCTTGGTGTGGTAACAGATGCAAGGGAACTCGTTGCTGACACTGGGGAAGGCTCAGCATCAGATGAAGCCAAAGTGCCATTATGATTAGCAGTGGGTACACCAGGTGCAGGAGCATCAACAATGCTGCTCTTGCGGCTTCCAGATGCTCGAACAGTTTCAATATTCATATAGTTTAATTGAGGCACTTCTAAATGAGCAGGTTTGGGTGGTCTGGGTGGAGCTCCACTCTCTAACATTTTGGCTGGATCACGAACAAGTGTTCGTATTGTATGGGCTGCAATATTTCCCTCAAAGGCTGTGCTTCCCGGATTGTCACTGCCAAAGAACACCTGATTACTAGCAGAGCGAGGCGTTGCCGATGACCTGTCATCATCTGTACATACACTGCTACTGCTACCAGTGCCAGGAGGTGATCGCACACTGCCCTCCTCTGATGCACTACCACACGAGCGAGTTGGCCGTCGTCCATGCTGATCTGATCCCCTTAGTGAACGGGAATGTTCAATAGGATGATTGCGATGCTTCCCACTTGCAACATGATGTGGAAGAGTTGCAGCTTCTCCCGGACGAGAAGTATTGTGAGGCCACCCACCGAAATTGAGAGGGGCTTCCGAGGCTAATGTGGAGGTGGAGGATCCAGAATTATGAGATGACGAAGAAGCTGCACCAAACGGAGTGGGAGGAGCTACTTCACTGGGAATGCTTAGTCTGTGGTTATCGCTGTGAGATCCTTGGTTACTGGACCCTGTGCCACTTTGGTTTCTGGTGGATGAGCCTGCCTTGCGGCCGGTGATGCACTCGCTAATTGGAATATATGGGCCTGATATGTACATATTAGCTTCAGCTCTAGAAGATACAGAATTGGATAGGAAGTCATCAGCAGCGGCCAAAACGGCTCCTTGGGAAGTACGGTTGTGGGAGGAGGAGATAGGAGCAGGTGGAGGGTACACAATAGGGCTGGACGCTGTGGCATCGTCAGTTTGAGCCTTCAAGCCACACACTTGGCATAGACAGTCAACCCATTTGTTCATCTCAGTCTCAGTCTGGCATTGTAGGTAGTAGACACGGTTAGGGGTGCGGATGTCGAACATGAAGTTATTGTCGGATGATTCTTTCTGTGAGGCGAAGACAATGCCAGCATCAACCTGTAACACAATATATACATCAATCATTTGAAATTGCACACAAATGCAAAGAAAGAGTAAGATATTATCATCTAAAAAGAATAATGGGGATTAAGAAAATGAATTTTGCTTCCATTTTGGCGCTTTTGCTTTACCTACATTTGTTCGCTGATATTGGGAATGTATCATATGCATGGGGAAATAGACCTACCTACTAGCTACAACCTAGCACTACAAAATGTAAGCCACTAAGTTAACAAGTCGAGGCAGAATTCAGGTTTTAATCTATCAATAAACTAGCTAATCAAAGATCTCTTATGCTCTATTTAGAAAAAAAAATCTAGTGATATATTTTGAGTCATATAGAAAATTTTAGTAACTCAGTATAGTCAATGCATTACAACATAAAATTGCTATAATTTAACAAACAAATGTTGAAAAACACAAGGTTTTAGATTACACAATGAAAATACCATGAAAATTTTGAATCAACAGATGTACAGTAATTTCACAAATGCCCAATGAATCAAATTAATTAACTACAGTAATAGCACTTTTTTTCACACTCTTTATGTAACATCTAGTGGACCCGTAAGTGAAGAATTCAAGCAGTAACCTAAACGTTTGCCTAATGCCTCTAGGCTGGTGGGGAATCTCCTCTTCTCTTATTTGCTTCTTAATTTTCTTCTTTTCTTCATTGATTTTTTGTCGTGCTGTCATCCTTAGGTCTTCTATATAGACAGGCAGAAGAAACATCTTGCGTGAAACACTTCAACAAACCTAAACAAAATAGCATCTTATATACAATGTGTTCATTCCGTAGCAAGGATACCGTTGATACAGTCTTCCCACTTCAAATATCTGCTTCATTTGAGATGCTCAAATTTTGACCTATGAAGAGAAAACTGCTTCGTCAGAGAACAGTGAGCTAGAAGAAATAATTGTCTACTGCCCGTGAAAACTTATGTTTCGCGTCAGTTTCGTTGACAATTGCATCAAAGTGGGAAGAATAGCTCATGTAACGAAATCTTCTGTGGGAAGAAACTACGAATCAAGAAGCATGAGAGTGCAAACGGAAGCTTCAGATATCTTCAGTGTTACGATTTCAACTTCGGCAATGCAAGAAGTGCATTCAGACCTAAAGTCGCCCTGTATTTTGCCGTAGATTCGAAATATGGAGAAGCTAATACTCGTACAAATCAGACTAAGCCTGCGATGTCTTCATCGTTGGAATTTCAACTGTCCCTGCTTAAGATACATTAGCCATCTTCTACAACCCGGCCTATTTTCTGCCTATCACTTTCAATGGAGCTTGAGAGGAGCACCAGGGCCTCCAACCTGGGCTAATTTCCGCCTATCTATTTCGTTAAGAACGTGACACCAAACATATAAATATATATATATATTCATAAACACACGACGGTCATTCTTAGTATTAGATTAGATTAGATGGAAACCCAAACTGAGGGTACAAATTCTAGTAGTGGCTATATGTACGTAGCTACTAGACAGTGACTCAAGTAGCTGAATGATTTTTTTTATTTCATGTAGTAGGGGTTCTTCTAGCATATGGTAGTTGATAGGATCACTGAGTGATTTACAGTGTTAATAATATTGCTACTCAACCAAACATTAAGAAAACAATAGCGATAGGTAAAGAACCTGTTACAGGGGCACATTTTTTAATGAACACTAAAGCCAGACTGTGAAGGGAGAAATAATATTTACACAGCTATCTATCAATTCTTTGTATTTCTAAGAGTGGAAACCTGATTCAACTCTGACCTAATTCGCATAGCTACAGAAAAACTATGGAGTTGGGCCAACTACTCAATAGTAATGTGATTGATCACTGTTTGTCATGGTTTATTGTTCCAGAACCCCTGTAATAAATGAAAAAATCCAGGAAGAAGCGACATAAAATTTTATTATTCAAGTATATTTTTAAACCTTTATGGACATCTCCGTACTCATCACAACACACCCTTGACATTGTACCTTGTCTTTTATAATTAGCTATTTTATTTCTTGTACAGTAGCTATATAATTAAGGCTTAAAAGTCATATTTTTGACTAGTTTTCCACTGTTTTAACTAGAGTAGAAAAGTATTAAGAAAATAGAATAATAAAAAAATAATCAAGCTTTGTGTTTGTCCATGCAGATAAAAACCACCAAAAATGAACTACAGTATAGCAAAGGAACAAAAGAACACTGTAATTAGGCTACCACTCTACAATTATACACATGAAGGGAAAACTGAATGCGTATCTACTGACGATTGCCACGGCATCTTGCATCATGTGGGACCAAAAATTCAGGATAACTTATTAAATGAATTCTATAGTTAATATAATAGGAGAGCTGTCTCTCCGTCAGTTTGTCCATCCATCCGTCTATCCAAAGCCTAATTTTTCCCAGATCTAATACTGTAGAAAATCCCAAACTCCAAAAAAAATCTCAAAAACACAAAAATACCCAAAATCCCCAAAAAAATCCAACAATTGAAAAATGCCAAAAATTGAAAAACTGCCAAAAATTAAAAAACGAAAAAATTGAAAAAATGCCAAAATCGAAAAAATGCCAAAAAATCTAATACTACCAGAAATTGAAAAAATTCCAGCTATCACTGGATAAAATGCCATGAATCAAGAAGTGCCAAAAATCATAAATGGCAAAAATTGAAAAAATGCCAAAATTCATAAAATGTCCAGAAAATAAAAAAATCAAAAATCCAAAAAATGGTGAAAATTTAATACATGACCACAAATACAAAAATGGCAAAAATTGAAAAAAAATGCTGAAAATAAAAAATAGCAAAAATCAAAAAATGCCAAAACAAAAAAAATAGCATAGGCCTTAATTAAAAATGGCAAAAATTGAAAGAATGACAAAAATAAAATAAAAAAACACCAAAAAGCAATAAATGACAAAAATCAAAAAATGGCAAAAAAATGGTATAAATAAAAAATGGTGAAAATTGAAGACAAAAAATGCAAAAAATTTAAAAATACCATAAATAGAAAAATACCAAAAATAGAATAAATGCCAATGATAAAAAATTTCATAAATCAACAAAATGTCAAAAATAAAAAATGAAAAACCAAAAAAATGACAAAAAAAATAAAAAATTACCTAAATTTAAAAAATGGCATAAATGAACAAAATCAAAATAATCTCAGAACTCAGAATATGCCAAAAATTGAAATAATGCAAAAAATGCCAGAAATGGAGCAAATGCCATAAATTGAAAAAATGTCAAAAAATAGAAAAAATGCTAAAAATACAAAATGCCAAAAATCTGAAAAATGACAATAATAAAAAATGACAAAAATTGAAAAAACTCACAAATTGAAAAATGACAAAAATTGAAAAATGACAAAAATTGAAAAAATGAGATCAATCAAAAAATATCAAAAATAAAAAAATGGCAAAAATAAAAAAATGGCAAAAATCAAAAAATGGCAAAAATAAAAAAAATGCTATAAATCTAAAAAATGCCAGAAATCTAAAAAATGCAAGAAGCGGAAAAATGCCCAAATCCGAAAACATGCCAAAAATTGAAAAATTGCCAAAAATATAAAAAACCACACATTACAAAAAATGCCAGAAATAAACAATAAAAACTGACAAAATTACATAATTTGAAAACAATCCCAAAAAATTGAAAAATCCTGTAAGTTGAAAAATCTCAGGAATCGGAAAAATCCGAAAAATATAAACGGGCAATGTACCGGTACTAGTAATTATAGAGAGTCATTCAGAGCCAAGAACTCATCACCAATAATAGGTAGGTAGGATAGGAATAGGATCAGGGAAGTATTTTTTGCAAAGGCATTTACATACCTACATCATTTGGGACTGAAAATTTTGAATAAATTAAAAAAGATGAAACAGCTTTTATTCAGACTTCAAGAGCTAGAACTGGATAGTTCATTCCGACTCAGACTCCAGGAGCCAGTGGGTGTCCAACTGTGACCCTCACCCAAAAACCTCCTACTCCTCATGGCTCTGAATCAACAACCCTGAGGAAGACAGCATGGACATGTACTATGCCAATAGAAATGCAGAACACACATGCATGAAGGTCATTACACACCTGATTAACAGAGTTGGGAAGAGCAAGTTGTGACGGAACAAAAAGAGAGGTACACAAATGGAAGGAAGCAGTTTGAGCACAAGGGAGCTGTCAATAGAATATCTTGTCCATCATTATATGACAGAACCGTATCCTTGTCAAAGGAAGCTATCTAAGGATGCTATTGTTACACTTAACAGTGAAAAATTCAAAACTCCTGAAACTTGTCAATGGATATGTGCACATTCATCCTCACCTGCTCACATTGGTCCAAGTCAATTCTTCCCTTAAGTTTTCTACGAGACTGATCAACAAAATATTCAAGAACATACTGGCCAGGAAGCTCTCCGGATCTTAGGACAAACCAACGAGTAGTCCAACGCTGCACGTAAAAAGAAAGTACAAGGGTGAAAAACAGCGATGCACATTGATATAATAACATAAAACTAGGTAGCTAAATGCTAAAAGATCTAAGTGCAAAGTAGAGGAGACGAAGTATCTTAGGTGAAGCATTTGCACAGTTTCTGTGAAAACAACCCAAGGGTGCACCTTAATATTATCACTGTATTTGAATCCTAGTTTAACTACCTAGAGAAGCAGTGGTCATAAAGTGCTACCTTAGCAGTATTATGCAATCTTACATGGCTTTCCAGTGGAAAGTTTCAATTTGATTTTCCATGCCTCAGCCACACTTCCTTCCCACATGTGGGGGCATACAGAAGTCCCTTAGGATAGATTGTAACTATAGTTAGCTACCACCAATCAGAAGCCCACCTCACACAGCAAATGGGGAAGTGCAGAGAGCCTATCTCACACTACAAACAAATATTTTATGAAAGAACTGTGGTCAGAAAAACATTCCCTGCAGAATGGATAGAGTGTTGCAACAAATTTTTCTCAGTGGCTCGCAAAGACAGAACACCTTCTGTCGGTAGCACCAGACACGCGTCAGAGCCCAACTCTAGGGCATCTAAATGGTAGTTTAGACTGTTTCGAGGCGTAACCCTCATTATAGACAGCTTTTGCTGCTCTATCTTTTTTTTTTTAAAGCTCCGCCCCCTAGTACCTCAGGGTCCCAGCAGCAGCACTCCTCATTCAGGCACGACGAGCGCACCAACCATCAACTTCACCCTTAGGCCAAGAAACTGAAGAGGTTTTGGGTTATTTTGATCCTCCAGAGGTGTTCTGTCTTCGCGAGCCACTGAGAAAAATTTGTTGCATCACTCTATCCATTCTCAGTGGCTCGCTCCGACAGAACACCTTCTGTCGGTAGCACCGACATAGGTGTACCCAAGGCGAAGCAGAGAGGGTTTCATGGCCTCCCCTGAGTTGCTGGTGCGAAGGATCCTGATCTGAACTGATTTATTCTCTTGTACTTCGTGATCTTTCCTTCAGATAATCCAGGTGTTTCAACATTGGCCTGGTAGTGACTGTAAGTCACGTCTTGGTCTTGAGGGTACCTACCTGGTAACCATCCTTTGTGAGTTGCTGTACCCCTGGCCTTTAGCTAAAATATAGACTTATATGGGGAAGCTCCGGTTGTTGGGTGTGCATCCTGTCATAGTTAGCTGGATCGAGGGCCTCCAGACGGGCGCATCATGCGTAGATTGAATTGACAGTCGAGATAGGGAGGGTTTGAGTGGTGTCCCCCAGGGGTCTGTTTTGGGCCCAGTGCTGTTCCTCTTGTATGTAAACCACATTGTGCATGGGATCTCGTGCAATCATGCTGCATTTGCTGATGATCACAAACTGTACTTACAATTTAGTCCTGTTGATAGGAGACAGGGTGAAAGAACCATGCAAAAAGACTTAGATTCTATTAATGAAGTGAGGAGGTCCTGGAACCTCATGTTAAAACCTTCTAAATGTGCAGTGATGAGGTTCTCTTGGAAGTTTTCTTGTTTAGATGAACCTGGATGTGGCTCTGGTTATTCTGTGGGGAATGTAAGCTTGCCATTTGTGGACTCGCA
>LQNS02000226.1:5950656-6006133 GCA_001587735.2 Parhyale hawaiensis
ACCATCCCATCAGCAGGAATGACTTTTCTATCATAGACTCTTCCAATCCCATCGAGCTCACAACATTAGAGTCCCTCCACATCCACAGAACCAGACCTAGCCTTAACATTATGGCCTCGGCTGTACAGCTTCACACTGTCCACACTTAGCCTCACATCTGCCGACTGTGCAAGAGCTGACAACTGCTCCTCTACGTAGCTCTGTTCATTCGCGGTTTAGACCTCTCCTCGACAGCATCCATGCTCCCCTCATTGATTTGAAAATAGAGGAAATTTTTATTTATAGATTGTAGGTTATAGTTTTTCCTGATGATGGGATTTTTCATCCCGAAACGTAAATTTTATTCGTTGACATTATATGAGTTATTTGCTTTAGTAATTTTTTTGAAGATCCGTTCATAATTTCTTGAGTTATGCTGCCAACCATTCTGACAAACGCTAGTCAAACTCACAAACGGACGAACCTATCATCACCAAAATTTAATCATTTATATATTTTAACATTACTAACAACTCCTATAAATTTCATAAAGATCCATTCATAATTTTTTGAGTCATTGTGCTAAAGCACAAAATTAAAAACAGGGACAAATGAACAAACAGATCTTTAGAAATATTTACTCATTTACCCTTCGTGATATATATGCCTAACAACTCGTGTAAATTAAAAAATATCTGTCCATAACTTCTTGAGTTACGACATTGAGAAATATGAGGCAGATAAACAAACAAACGGATGGACGGATCTTCAGTAAAATATAATCATCTGTTCCTCCTAACATACCTAACAATCCCAGTGAATTTTGCCAAAATCCGTCCATAACTTTTCGAGTTATCTTGGCAACAGATAAACCCGACGAAAACTAACCTCCTTGGCGGAGGTAGGCTAATTACACAAGCATTAGCCGCTCATCTCCTAGTGCTGCATACTCATAGACATTGTTCCTTATTGGCTAATTGATGAGTACAGTATATACTCACATGAGAGCCAGTAAATGAAATTATCATGAACCCAACTCTAATTACGCATTAAAAGGTAAACAAAAAGCTGTATGACTGGCAAAGCTGTATGACTTGCCATTAGAAGATCCAAGAGGAGCGATCTACATTTTACCGGAAAGGAAAAAAGAGTTGATTACGAGCATCAAAGGACCGCAGCAAATAGGATAAATGCTTGAATAGGCAATACAATGTAGGACGGTCAAATCGACGGGAGAAAAAAAAAAAACACTTTCATAAGCTCAGTATTTTATTACAACATGGACTCGTGCATATACGTGGATGTACACATTTTTGCAGGGACTGTAATGCCTTCAATTCTTTGTACTAACTACAGAGTAGACGAAGTAACAGTATCACGAGAGAAAGTTGCTTTACAGAGTATGTATAACATATTACTATAAAGTTGATCGAATATCCGATGAAAAAATCGAAGTAAATAACCAAGGGCACAAGTTCAAAATTGCCTCAGAATTGTTCGGTAAACGGGAGTGTCATGAGTTGCTAGGGGAGCTCAGCCCAATCGTTTTAACTTCTAAATTGTACAAACAATTTTCCTCCTGTTTTTAAAATGATAATTATGATTATATGCTGATAATTAGGGGGTGCAAACATGGCGTGGCGTGCATAGTATAAAGACTGTAGTTATTGTAAAAGGGAGTGGGTGATCCGATTCCTTAGGTGCCTTCTGAGTTCAGGCAGTTATAACTTAGCACTACACCCTTTATTGGAAATATTTTAAGATGAGATGCGGCAACATAAGACTCACTTAATTCTTTAACTGCCAGAAAAGACAACTCAGTCACATTTTAAAGGTGATTACAAAACTTAACATTGAATAGTATCCTAAATTTCTATTATCGTTGAGTGCGTTCGACGTACCAGGTTTGAGGAGCACGCTCTGAAAAGTCACTTGTATTAATGCATATTAAAACCATAAATCTATTCTTGGACAAACTACCATAAGGCATCTTCAGTCTGCCACAGCCCAAACTAAATCAAGTGACACAATACGATTAAATAAGACGGCACTTCAGCTGAACCCAGGCGAACGCCCTCTGTGATAATCTCAATTGGATTACTGCCAAATGTGACAAGCTGCTTGGTGAATTTCCCCAAGGACGGTAGGAGGTTAAATGTCGAGAACGGGAACATATTAACCGATATTCCACAGAAATGCACAAACTCTTGCGCTCAGAAAGAAACATGTGATCAGTTACTAAACTAAAGGAAAATGGGAACATTATGTAGTCTAGAGAAATGCAAGAAATTAATCCTGAAAAGTTAATGTACGATCCTATATTTCTTGCCGTTAAAAAGGGGAAATATTCTACAGAAATACACAAAAGTACTTCAAACTGAAATGTGTGGAAGCTAATAGCTCTAAGAATAAATTTATTGAACATTTCAAGGAGCTACACAAAAACAATTATGAAATTAACGAAGGTTTATAGGTATGAATATTTTGCTTCTCTCGTATGAGAGATTTAAAATATTCCATTGGACATCCCTCAGAAATACAAAGAAATATTTTTCCATTAACTAAGTGAACTTCATGTTTTCATGAAATGTGGCACTGTTTACCAAGACCAAGGCTACTAGTACATAGTAGTAAGATAGAGGCACTAGCGATTCACTGGCTAGGTCGATTTCGGACCAAGAGTCACAGTAACTAAATATTTTTATCTCGGCATTTCTGTCGGAGATTCCCAAGGTGGAAACGAACTCACAGGAGTCCTTCACGTAAGTATCAAGTTCTGTCAGCGCGCTGCTACTGGTAGGAAAAGAACGCACATGGCAAAGAGCAAGAAAACCTTCTTAGCTACCTAATCTTTCAAACTAACCTCATCAGTAGGAACTGCGGCCAGATGTAACAGAGTCATGCAGGTTGACCCTTGGGGTGCGATGCCTGCAGACATTTTGACAGGAACTAGTTACTACTATATTTTTTCTGCATGCTGAACACAGCAATAGCAAAGACATATAGGTATTATTTGAGATAAGCTAATATCCATTCTAATTTTCAACGTAATGATCAATTGACTGTAACAATTTTCACTTCGTGAAACAATCAACGTTTCTTTGAAACAATAAAACAGTCTTATACATCAGTTTCCTAAAAAACCTGGAACACTGTTCATAAAGACGAAATGTTCCCTCTCTCTGGACACAATCTTTTTGCGAGATACGCACAGAAAGCTCTTGGCACCAGTACAAAGATATAGCAAACACTCCTGAAAATGTTGAAACAATGCTGTTCAAGGACGAAATACATCGTGGAAGGATTCGAAACAATTACAACTGACTGATACAATCCACGAAATCACATTCTTTTGCAAATTTTTCAGCGATGACAACAGGACAGTCATATTTATATATTTCACTGTTATTGAATAGAGTATCGGTTACTTTAGTAGCCGATATAGGAGTATACGAATAGTTGAAGAGTCAACAGTATGTTGACTACCTGGCACTATAGGTAGCCTATGTAGGCACTGTGCCATATGCCCAATATGTAGGTGTCCACTTGTACATATATAGTACAGGTATCAATTCACTTGCGCCATCTCGAAACTTGAGCCCATTCATTTCAAATTTTGCATGAGAAGTTGTCTCATTTCCATAAAGTACCTCATCAAGGGCCGTTCAAATATATATTAAGTTTCAATTTTTCCCCCAAGCGATATTCGCACCTTAGTAAATACTCAGCGTGCTTTATGCACCAAAATGTCAAGTCATTATCCACTTGCATTAGTACTTTGGGCAGGCCCAGCAGCTAAAATCGTGAAACAGCTTTTGGAAAGGTTAAAAATGCTGTTACGGTGCCGGCCTCTTCTTGTGGATATCAACGTGCGAGTGAATCGTTCCGATACTGGCACGGTCGAGGGTACAATGATGTCAGAAAAAGAGGCCAATCTAGAGACGCTTCGTAGCCGTTTTGACTCCCGAGCTCAAGTGAGACTTCGACCTTCTTTTTCTCTGCTACACAGATGTGATACGATAATCAAAAAATACCCATCACTATTACCCACACTATATAGCGAACATATGCGTAATGCTGTGCCTATAGTTCCGCAATGAACCTCCCATTAACGTGTGTAACAAAATGTCAATTACGGTGAATAAATAGATCATGATTAACCCGTGTTTTTGATACATTATATAACTGTTCCTTTTCCTTACATCTGTTTCAGCAGCTAGTGATCGCTTCAATAATACACAGCTTACCGTACTTCAATACCTTTCAGATTGTGCGCAGAGTTATTTGTAATTATTTCCCATGGATGAAATTGTTTAAAAAAAGGAAGTTGTGCCAGAAGAAACAAAGAATGAATAATGTAAACAATGTGTGTAGAGCTTTTTTCTATTTTAATTCGTAAGATTTCGATTCACTTTTTAGAGAAGATAAGCAAAAACATATGATAAATGGTGTAGTGCAGATTAATTTTAATTATCAAAGCCATTTATCATGTATAATTGCATTTGCTTCGAAGTACAATTACATATACGTTACCTGAGTTAAAACGACCGATAATTGTACTACAGACTGAAATGTACAAAGCTACATACACACATGCCAAAATCATGCTTAGAATATTAGATGCATGCTACATTCTATTACTATATAGCTAGTTTAGGCCTGCTGTCAGACAGAGCTCGCTGCGTTCTAATAACAGAATGGAAGCAGGGACATGTATTATGGTACCGATGGAGGGGCGAACCGATGTAGGACAGAGTAGAGTAAGCATGGGTCTAAGTCTAATATATTCTGTAATGCGAAGGAAAACTTTCTATGAACAGAACAGTTCCTATAAGGTGAATTTCATTCTCGGTTGGTGTACCCGTAAGTTCTGATAGTGCACAATCAGGGTTATAGGACGACACTGGAAGATGACGTGAAATACGGTGATATTATTACGGAAGACCTACAGTAAAAAATATTACCGTATATCAAATGCCATTATACTGTATATATCAGGAAATGGCAAATCTTCACCAGTGCTACGCTATGCAACAGCCCTAGAACTCTAGACCTTCACCAGTGGTGCGCTTTGCAACGTCCCTAGAACTCTAGAAGATGTAGCTCATTGAATATAAGGCTAATTCAATTGAAACTTATAACGAACGGTAATGTTTTGGTGAATATTGTAATTGAAAACTTGACCTAGATCCGAGCTTGGAATCCGGTGCTAGCTGCCCGCGAGTTCTTTCTGAACACCTTCAAAATATAGCTACATTTTTTTATTGGTCCTAATAACTCGTCTGGATTCAAAATTACAAATTTATTGAACAAAAAGTGGTGTTTTTTGACTGATTATCGAATATGCTGACAGAAATTTCTGAGAAAGCAACAATGCAGCGGTATAAGAATCAATATTTAATACTGATATGAAGAGATACCGTCGGAGCAGCGAAAGGTTAAGCTGTATTGTGTCCTTTGCGTATAGCTGAGTGTAGAAGCCTTACGTTTTCATCATTTATGTACACAAAGTAACAAATATGACGAAGCACACAGGAAGCATTGGCACGAGAAACGTACAAAGAAGATTAAACGTAAAAGCACCAGTGAATGTTATAGGCAACATCACATGCTGTTTCAACATCCACATCACTATTCTACAACCTCAGTACATTTCACTTCACCAAGACGTGTAACCGTATGAAATCAGTACACCTCCCCATAACGTGTAGACTCTAATCTCCCCGTACACTTCACCGCTGCACATCATTAGAACTTCATTAAGGACAGAGACCAGGCATGTTCGCGGTATTTACTCTGGCATTGCACAATTGGTATAGAGTTTTGAAAATTGATAGTTCCACAAACTGATAAAAACTTTCTTGAATTAGATGAGCGTCAAGCTATTCATGTTCCATTATTAAGTATCGCACTTGGGTAGAATGATTATTAAAATGCCTTAGACTGGCGACGTGAGAATGGAGGAAACTCCATAAGGTTTTCAAACCCTACGCAACCAGCCCAGCAAGAGAAAAAAAAGAGAGAATTAAATGGGTTAAATGAGTGTTAGCCTCGCTTAGCTCGTAGAAATCGGTAGCAAGACGTACGCCAGCGGGAAGATATTCAGCAATGAAAATTAAAAGTTTTATAGAGAAGAAAATGTGGGCAACAACGGCTCTTGCTTAATATAGTTGAATCGCAGTATTTATTTCCATCGGAATGCAGCGTACCAGAGACCCTGTGTAACTAGGGAAGCACAGCAGCCTATAATGATTATCTCTCAAAAGGACTATGACGTCATACCTTACTAGCGCTATCGTATTCTACAACCAAAATGTCTCTGTGCCACAATTCAATTTGTGTCATCGTCAACCAGGCGTAAAAAAGTGCACAAATACTAAATTCTTGTGTTCCAGAGCCACCGCTGGAAGAACTTCAGCGAATGAAGACAAGCATAAGCAGCTGCACCATGCGACATATGGCTGCATGCGACACAATGCTAAAAACTACAGAGTAATTTACAAGTGAAGGTTTACAAAATAATTTCGTGAAACAGCTTAAAAAAAAAATTATGAGCACAGCTCGAGTTTTCCATGACGGCAGAGTAGTGCAAGCCGCTAGGTATAGAAACTAAATGTGTCACCGACTGTTGTAGTGGCGTCAAAGCCGACAGACTTGACTAGTGAGCAACTTCATACGCAGACTTAGGTTTCGCAAGTTTGTACCGTGTTGCTGGTGTTAACAGCAACACGATTAGGCTTGAGACCTCTGACAGCTCCATTTTAAGGAGTAGGATTAAAGTTTCGCAAGTCTAAGAGATTTCGATTCAGGTTTAACGATTTAAAATCTGTCCAGCGGGGCAGAGTCAAACCGTCAATCTGAACTTCAAGACAAGTGAGTTTAGAATAACTCAACACTGAAGAGACAGTCGATGACACGTGAAGAGTGCGAGTGTTCAGCCAGCAAACATGGACTCAATTAATACTCTACTACTACAAACTAATCCTATTATTCGTTAGTTTGATGTTCTGTAAGACTGGAAGTACCCAAAGGTCATCGTTAACTGATGGCTGTAGCAAAGCACTCACAGTACAGTAACGAAGGATGAAAAATAATGAAACTTCTTCATATGAAAATTTAGGCTACACTAATACACTACAAAATCAGGAAAATAAAAGAAAGAGGCGTACTGCCGCGTACAGTATATCAAACAAAACTGGGAAATATTTTTTTAATAATCAAAAGTTACCTAAGCAGAATTCTTGACTATCCCACAAGCTCAAATTTCAAATTACAAAATAGCTCCATCGGTGGCCAAAATTAATGTTAAGGTAAGAGATGGTCTTCACTGCTCAACATCCGTAACAGAGACTCATAAGGTCTTATCCATTACGACAGTTCCATTGGATATAAACTAATCTCATCAGCTTCAGTCATGAGTGTTGGTTTAGCTTTTCAGATTGAGGCTCTAATTAATCCGAGCCGATTGCCGGTATGAAGTTCCGGTCAACTCAACGATAAGGAGATTAGCTTATCTGGAAGGAACTGTCCCAGTGGATAGCGTCTTTCACATGCCCAACATAAACTGAGGACCCACGCACGGGGCTTGTGAGCGCACCTGGTGCAGGACAAATGGACGAGTTTCAGGGCAACAAACCTCGAGGTTAGGAGTGATGTCCGCAAAAATTCCCTGCAAGGATTTTTACATTTTTTCGTAAACAAGAAAACGGCTAACATTCGGCACAGGAAGATTCGAAAAATAAGTACCGAACGTTTGAATAATGAAAAGCGAAAATAGGAGAAGCTGCAGAGGGTCAAGAAGTTACATCATACACTTGGGACTGGCAGCTGACATTGGCCACATGGATACAACCCACAAGTATAAGGAATAAATTTAAAGCCAAATCAGCACACAATGTTGAAGCTTCTCTATATTATCGAGTGAGAGAAGAGAGTACTGTAGCTCTGCAGGAAAGTATGTACGAGTCGCCACTGGTGACAGTGTTCTATAGCTGTAAAAAAATGTCATCATCTATCACAAGCAAATTAGCTTGCAGTAACCAGTTTCAGAACTTATAATCATACCAAGCAATATCAACAGTTTTCTAGCAAATAATCTTCTACGCGTAAGTGCTACTATACTAAGTAAAATATCTTTCTATTTACAAANAATTTTTTCATTAGCCGGTGACGGGGGACTTTGTCAATAGCCTTTTGGAAGTCTAGATACACAAGGTCTACACCCTTTTCTTCATCTTTAATATCTAACTTTTGAGAAAAAGTCCAGTAGGATTTGTGCTTTATATATATATATATATATATATATATATATATATATATATATATATGACAGTATTAAGAGATTTTGTATTTTTCTTGAAGATCCGTCTGTATTGTCTTGAGTTGTGTTCTGACAAACGTTAGTTATTACAGTCAAGAGGCCCAAATAACCGAATTTTTGTGATGATAAAAAATCTTATTGTTCGCANCTTGGACTTGTTTTCAAAGTTTCTGGTGATGAATCCCATTACTCTGCTTGCTGTTTTCACACTCATGTCAACTTGCTGACTATCATGTAGTTGGTTTGTAATAGTGATTCCCAAGTCACGTTGTTTGGTGACAGCAGCCAATTCCGTCCTAAAATTAATCCCATGTCTTCTTCTATTAAATAGGTAGAATAATTTGTTATGAAAAGTCATGGAAACTTATGCATTCTTAAAACATTTTTGTATAGCTACAGCATTATAGCAAACAGAGTGTTACATATTTTTATTGTGATCTATATTCCTTTTTACCAGTCATGACCGACGGAAAGGAGAGTATCATTACATTTTTATTTAGGCATTGGCTGGACATGATGCAACGGGAATGCTCGGTACTTTAATTTGCTAAAAGATTTTCTAAAAAAATATAACTATAATTTTTCAAATATATTTTGGGGAACATGTGGCGTCTGTTTTACGCTCGTGCAGAAACCCAGTAATAGGATTTTATGTTCGTGCTTTCCTACTATTTAAATGATGTTCCTATCGCTGAAATGAGTCGTGCAGAATATTGATATTACAGCCTTAGTTACCAATATAAGCGTGCGCTTCATTCGCGTCTCTCTGAACAAACTTTCGAAGCAAATTTTTAGAATAAAAAAATTACTTTCTTAATATTAAAATATATGTGAATCCGAAAAGTATGGTAGTACATTTATTGCCAAAAATTTGTGTATTTATTTAAAAAAATCATTATACCACTCCATTAACATAACTTTCTCTTTGCCGAGAGCTCATCTCTCGTATTTTTCACGAATTTTGAAAATGTAACGAGGAACGAGTAATGGCAATTTCCGTTACTTTTGATAAAATCTACCCGGGCGTTACCGTTACTCGTTACGTTTCAAAAAATGCTAAGGCGATACCGTTGCTCGTTACAAAAAGTAACGCTCGTTACTTAAGCCGTTACAGTAACTAGTTACATGCCCATCTCTGGTCAGTTGTAACTATTCCGACTCCTTCCACGATGTATTTCGTCCTTGAACAGCATTGTTTCAACATTTTCAGGAGTGTTTGCTATATCTTCATACTGGTGCAAGAGCTTTCTGTGCGTATCTTGCAAAAAAATTGTGTCCAGAGAAAGGGAACATTTCGCTTTCATGAACAGTGTTCCAGGTTTTTTTTAGGAAACTGATGTATAAGACTATTTTATTGTCTCAAAGAAACGTTGATTGTTTCAAGAAGTGAAAATTGTTACAGTCAATATTGATCATTATCTTGAAAATTAGAATGGATATTAGCTTAGCTCAAATAATACCTATATGTCTTTGCTATTGCTGTGTTCAGCATGCAGGAAATATATAGTTGTAACTAGTTCCTGTCAAAATGTCTGCAGGCATCGCACCCCAAGGGTCAACCTGCATGACTCTGTTACAACTGGCCGCAGTTCCAATTGATAAGGTTAGTTCGAAAGATTAGGAAGCTAAGAAGGTTTTCTTGCTCCTTGCCATGTGCGTTCTTTTCCTACCAGTAGCAGCGCGCTGACAGAACTTGATACTTACGTGAAGGACTCCTGTGAGTTCGTTTCCACCTTGGGAGTCTCCGACAGAAATGCCGATATAAAAATATTTAGTCACTGTGACTCCTGGTCCGAAATAGACCTAGCCAGTGAATCGCTAGTGCCTCTATCTTACTACTGTGTACTAGTAGCCTTGGTCTTTGTAAACAGTGCCACATTTCATGAAAACAGGAAGTTCACTTAGTTAATGATTCTTAGAGCTATTAGCTTCCACACATTTCAGTTTGAAGTACTTTTGTGTATTTTTGTAGAATATTTTCCCTTTTTAACGGCAAGAAATATAGGATCGTACATTAACTTTTCAGGATTAATTTCTTGCATTTCTCTAGACTACATAATGTTCCCATTTTCCTTTAGCTTAGTAACTGATTACATGTTTCTTTCTGAGCGCAAGAGTTTGTGCATTTCTGTGGAATATCTGTTAATATGTTCCCGTTCTCGCCATTTAACCTCCTACCATCCTTGGGGAAATTCACCAAGCAGCTTGTCACATTTGGCAGTAATCCAATTGAGATTATCACAGAGGGCGTTCGCCTGGCTTCAGCTGAAGTGCCGTCTTATGTAATCGTATTGTGTCACTTGATTTAGTTTGGGCTGTGGCAGACTGAAGATGCCTTATGGTAGTTTGTCCAAGATTAGATTTATGGATTTAATTTGCACCAATACAATTGACTTTTCAGAGCTTGCTCCTCAAACCTGGTACGTCGAACGCACTCAACGATAATCGAAATTTAGGATACTATTCAATGTTACGTTTTGTAATCACCTTTAAAATGTGACCGAGTTGTCTTTTCTGGCAGTTACAGAATTAAGTGAGTCTTATGTTGCCCCATCTCATCTTAAAATATTTCCAATAAAGGATGCAGTGCTAAGTTATTACTGCCAGAACTCAGAAGGCACCTGAGGAATCGGATCACCCACCCCCTTTTTCAATAACTGCAGTCTTTATACTATGCATGTCACGCCATGTTTGCAACCCCTAATTATCAGCATATAATCATAATTATCAATTTAAACAGGAGGAAAATTGTTTGTACAATTTAGAAGTTAAAACGATTGGGTTGAGCTCCGCTAGCAACTCATGACACTCCCGTTTACCGAACAATTCTGAGTCAATTTTGAACTTGTGCCCTTGGTTATTTGCTTCGATTTTTTCATCGGATATTCGATCAACTTTATAGTAATATGCTATACATACTCTGAAAAGCAACTTTCTCTCGTGATGCTGTTACTTCGTCTACTCTGTAGTTAGTACAAAGAATTGAAGGCATTACAATCCCTGCAAAATGTGTACATCCACGTATATGCACGAGTCCATGTTGTAATAAAATACTGAGCTTATGAAAGTGTTTTTTTTTTCTCCCGTCGATTTGACCGTCCTACATTGTATTGCCTATTCAAGCATTTATCCTATTTGCTGCGGTCCTTTGATGCTCGTAATCAACTATTTTTTTCCTTTCCAGGAAAATTTAGACCGCTTCTATTGGATCTTCTAATGGCAAATCATACAGCTTTGCTAGTCATACAGCTTTTTGTTTACCTTTTAATGCGTAATTAGAGATGGGTTCATGATAATTTCATTTATTGCCTCTCATGTGAGTATATACTGTACTCATCATTTAGCCAATAAGGAACCATGTCAATGGGTACACAGTAGCCTATGTACGAGTCGCCACTGGTGACAGTGTTCTATAGCTGTAAAAAAATCTGTAGTAGATAGTGTTCGTTTAATCGAACGTCATTGGTCAAAGTCTTGAATATTAGTATGGTTCGTTATAGTTGTCAAAAGATCGTTTATTAGAAGATGCGCATTCACGATGATATGATTCATTTTATAGAAAGATAAATGTTTCTTTTATTTATTATACAAAACATGAGACTCGACATTCTGAACATAAGCAGAGGCTGCATTGAGATGTACAAGTGTTCAAAGCACCATTTACTGCATTTACTGTGCAGGATTCCCCACACATCCATGTCAGTGGGTTGTTGACAGGAAAAAACAAATGTTCAAAGCCAGTATAATGTAGAGGGCTCTCCAAACATCCGTGTCAGTGGGGAATTCATGGAAAGAACCAGATGTTCAGAAGAAACAAATGGTAAAAGCACCATATACTGCACAGGGTTTACCAAACATCCGTAACAGCGAGTCAATCTTAGGAAGAAACTGGAATATATTTAACATAAGATGTGCATGAAAGCATGTGGCTTTGCCGTATTTTGCAACATATTTGTTTCTCCCACTTCTAATTTTCACACACGACTGTTCCTCTTGTATTTTCTTTCATCCAAATTGATAAACTTATCAGTCCCCCATATTCCTCGTGCCGTTAAGTATGGCTTTGGTTACTACATATCAAGCGAGTTGGCGGCCTGCAGGACAAGTCGTTCATTCGTCCAGTTGGAAGAGTGATATTCTAACCCGATTAGCTTTTATTCTTCTGGTATTGCTCGGACTTTTCAATCAGTCAACCCGATTAGCTTTCGACCGACCGGAACTTTAAGACTGAGCCTCCGGTTCATTATTTTGGATGGAGTTTTGGCAGCCTAAAGAGCAATGGGCTAGCTGTAACGCCTCAAAACCAATCCTAAGTGGCGACTCGAACGCTCAAGATTCAAGTTGAGGAGAAAAATTCAAAACTTCATGGGTGAGATTATCCTGATAGTAATGCATAATGAAACACGCCCTAACTATGCGCTCGTGTACTGACACAACTGGCTACTTTGCTTAGCCACAGCCTGTAAGACGTACATACGTCATCCGCGTTTAATGAAACTTGTTTGATTTTTGAACTGCTGCCCACAAGCACCAATATTTATGTGGGTATATATGTGAATAAAAGCTAACTGTTAATCGGTAGGACGTATTTATATGGAGCCCATGTTCATAATTTACCTGTGCAAAGTTCTATATGTAACTAGCCTACCACTAAAACTAAAGCCGAGGAAACCCGTTTATTGAGAACAGCGGCTGAGTATGTAAGAAATTCATTAATTCCGCGTTTAAACGAAAAAGCCCAATAGCAGCTAGGGCTCTCACAGCCGAAACGTTTCGAAACAATGTGTGTGCTCATCCGCTCAATAGGCCGAGATACACCAGAATCAGTCTGAAACAGGAGGCAGTCACCACGCAGTATTTTCTCAATTTTATCCTCCTGCCTCAGTATATATGTAACGCTAAAATTGGTGACCCTTCTCATGCCTAACGCTTCCATGACTGACTTGCTTATTAAACAGTCTGTGTGTGACAGAGTATGAAAGACTGAATACTTTCACGTCATGCGCTTTTGAAATTAAGAAATTTGTTTTCAAATACTTGCTTCACGAACGCTTCACAGTATCTCGATCACTGTAGGCACGGGAAAACGACCGGACTTTAACTAAATTAATCTACTCTTGTGTCCCAACGATCGTCTACGAAGAGTCATATCAATGTCGTTTTGGCTCATTCGCTGTCACAATAAACTGGAATTTCGTGAACATTGCACCAGCCAAACTAGTGCGATTCTGAGAAAATAGGTAAAGGCTTCCTGTCGGAGGATTCTTTTAAGTTGACTCTTGCGCACAGTTGTACCCCTCTTCTACGGACAAGACGTATGGGGCACACAGGGCACAAACCTACAGGTCAGAAGATACAGTCCATGGTATGCAATGTCCGGTGGGAAAGTGTGAAGCTGCGGGATATGGGAACTGAGTGCAGTAGTTCAGTATGAAGGGCGGAAAGTTGTAATGGACAACCAAGCGCAGTCTCAATTTCGGAACCTCAGCACAAAATATAGGCTAGAGCTTAATGTCCTGTCTGACAGCTGCACGGATCTCATAAGATGAGCAGCCACAAACTAGGCGCTTAGGGAGTGTCGAAACTGCCGTTGCAATTGTTGGCTACAATAGACTACAGTAACAAGTTTACATGGAAATCAATCTGTGCTTGCAAATACTCCACTATGAGTTTCTGCCCTTCAATTACCGCCTCCTGGAATCAGTGACGCACGTGTTACAATTTATTTCCCTTGCACTTTCGTCAACTTAAGAGCCATCCTCAAGGAGCTCTTAACAACAGCCTCTCGTTAAATTGTATTCTACTGTATATGAATGCCCGTGTGCCAGTGATATTATTTTTGTTCATAGCGCGCCAGCACGAGAGACAGAACATTCAAATGCCAGAATTGAACTGAAATTGTATAAGTCAAGCACGTGGAATATCGTGCAGACGAATGCGTTCAACATCCTACAAAAGACGCACGCTTTTGTGGCTTACGCAACTCTTCCTGCATCCATATGCAGAAACATTTCATAAAGACAACCCCTCCCCAGTTTGTCCGGTAATGAGAGGATGAACTGTAACGCATTACCCAAGCTCTGCACCGACACAAGCAGACAAATGCAACAACACGTACTGGCCAAAAGCAAGTACAGAAGAGGTAAAGCGGTGATTAGCGAAGTTGTCTGCCTCAATAGTACAAATAAAATATAAGACTGGCAATATAGCGCTTTCAGAATATTAGATAATTACGTCTGTACTCATTCTAGAAAAATGAAAGAAATGTCACTCAAAAGTCACTCAAATAAGCTTTGGGTGATTTCATAAGGATATAAAAGTTAAAAGTACACAAATACGGTAAGAAACAGAGCCAAGGTATTTAATTGCGGAGATGCGATGAGCTCCATGAAAATTTTAAGATACAAAGAAAAATAACGTCTTTTACAAATACACTATATAATTCAAGTTTTAATCAACTTTACAATAATTATCGGTGGACACCATGTAGCGACACATACGTTAAACTCTTTAAAAAAATGATGGTCGCACTTAGCCTTACAGATGCGCGCGACATAACGCTAATCTGAAATTTTTATTTCTAATTATTCCTAGTAGAGAAATTACAACTTTGGTCGCATCAAAATAGGGACCAACTTAGTAATTTTTTCCGCCTGTAATCTTACACTAGTCCGGGAGCTCGTGCGCCGGATACGACTCTGGATGCAGTCGAAAAGGGCCCGCAACAGTAAATTTCTGACGAGAAGTTTAAGGCAGTCCGTTTACCAGTCCAGGGCATGGCGCCCTGATGACAATGCCGGACAAAAATAGCTACTACACTGTACAAATTTCTAGGAGAGATTTAAGTCGGCGTGGCTGCCTGAGAGTTACACCACGCTGCATACAGCTGCGCTTCCGCTGGACATTCCAGGGTTGCAGTTCGATGGTAGAACCCGACTCCGACTGCTGGACTAGAAGTGCATGACTACGACTTCCTGAAGCCCAAAATCCTCAGGTTGTAACTCTATACCAAAATAGACCAATTTTCGACTGTATTTGACTCATGGGACAGGCGGGTGTCCGAATCCGACTCCTTGGCTCCAAACACATCCGACGCAATAACCCTGTGGTACTAAGCACTTCTCTAATGACACCAAAACAACAACAGCTCTACATACGATGTTACGCACTGCATAACCACTTAGCTATGAATGTAATTAGCGATATACAAACCGCTATTTTAATAAGATCAGAGCTATTAGAGTAGCATTGACATTTTAGCGGCACTATAAATCAATACGCTAAGCAAAGTAAATTATTACTACACTAATTGTGCCTCTAATGGCATTTTCGAAATACACTCGAAATTGATTTAATCTGTTTAGCTTCAATTTGGCCAGAATTTCAATCGTGAGCTTTCAATCAGCCATTTTAGTTCGAGTTAAAGAAAAGTAACGGAATTCGATCACAACGGTGAATTGAAAGCCCAAGACTGATGTTCAGTGTAAGAGGAAGCGATTAGCTTGTCCTAATCGCAGTGTGCAAATGAAAGATGCAATACCATCAGAGACATTACCATACTTTCAATTTGTTTCCCAAATTATGCAATATCTTTGGAAGAGAAAGCTACAGAGAATAGTAACATTACCGCGAACAGACGAAGGCAAACTGAAGGCACGCGACAGGCAGGACGTAATGTTCAGGCACTCCACAGTTGCCAGGGCAGTATCCCCACAGCACTTCTGGCCATACAACAAGCCGCTATAGGAGGTCTTGGCTTCTGCGGCGGCGAAGAAGTCTGGTAGGGTTAGTTTAAGGGAAACCTAACAGTAAAATTTTCCCGAAGTTCTGTTCTATGAGCAGTGGCGGGCATTCAAAAATTTTCTAAAATTTTCTAAAGATTAGCGAAATAGCTTTGGTGAGCTGGTTATCAGTATCGATTGCCGCGAACTGGGGGTTTTCGATAGTGATACCGATGACAGATTACGATAAGTGAAGAAGGGAAAGTTATCAAATGGCTGCCACTGCTAATGGATCCTACGTAATTCCCGTTCAGCCATTCCCAGCTGGTTTAACCAATATTAGCTAAGGGGAAATGTGTGCTCAGAAACTACACATTTTCGAAGAGGGCATTCATCCCAGAACGAGGTTTATGCTAAAAGCGCACTGTTCGTTTATATTTTTCTATTAAGGCTCACTTTAACTCAAGAATACTACGCGTTGAAGTACTTCACAACAATGGTAACAAATAAAATTTTGAAATAACGAATGCATGCACTCCAATTAAGTCATACAAATACCTTAAGAGAAAATGTATGAACAAGTATTCTACATAAAATATTCGAAACTTTTCGGCAGGCCTTCGTTCTTTTACCCACACTAAAACATTTGCAGCGCAAGGACCCGTCGGTGGGTTTCCTTTGCTACGACGAGGGCAGTCCGAAGATTTTTGTTTTTTGCATACAAAAGCGAAAGGAAAATGACGGCTTCGCAGTAGATTCCAAACATGACTTTCGGTAATCGCACGAAATGTGTAGAGGAGAACAAGGCCAATACAACGGATGAGCTCAGCGTAGTACCCTTTTGGAGTTGTAGAGCCTCATGTGAGTGTCGGCTCTTGACGCACGTAATGCAGTACAATTTCTAGTGAAAATCGAACAAGGTATTGCACAGCCGGTGTAGATCCAATTAAAATCTCAACGTATATTCAAATGAGTTATTGTGATTTATAAATTACTTATCATTAGGTCGACAGTTCGACCCCGGGGGTCTTCTCCATCACCCGATATTTCGGTCAGCTGTGGGGCCCTGCCGTCTCCCGGGATGAACCACCTTCCTCCCAGTGTTCCTTAAATGGAACGTAATATTTTCCATAAAAATGCAAAAAAATGCATATTTCACTTGAAGACCACTGGAAAGAAGAAGATTAAGCGGCGACCAAAGGAAAACCTCTCACACATCACCACAATTGGCATGTCTCAATGGCGGTAATCCGAAACCAATATGTCATCTCATACAGATGGTCGTGACTGAAGTAAGAGTTGATTCTTTATTTTATTATTGTGAAGTATATACTATGTGACTCTAGCTAACTCAAAAACAGTATCTCAAAAACAATCGAACTGCCAGTAGGCCAAACAATAGGTTGCAGATAGAGGCGTGACTGTGGGAAGCGAATGAGCGGTCTTCCGCTGCCACTGGTTCTGGCGCTCCTCCACCACCTCCTGCTTCTTCTTCTTCTTCTACGGCAGTTGCGCTATCGTCGTTGTCACTTCTGTCACGCCCTCCACCACCGCCGTCGGGATTCCAATCATACCCGTGGCGCTGGCCGTTGGTGTTGTGTTGCCCAGTGGGGTCATCCGGATGGACCAAGTCCACCTCTGACACGATGTCCATGTCTTCAGAGTGTTCGGGATCATCAGGATCGATGCCGTTGTTTTTCATCATATCATCGTAGTCGTACTCATCGTAGTGGTATTCCTCGTACGCGAGATCGTTGATGTCTTCGCTGGGATCGTAGTCGTCGACGTCCGTAGCATCGCCGCCCTCCGAGTCCACCGCGAAGCAGTCGTTCTCGTCGCTGCCGTCGGGGCAGTCGACGACGCCATCGCAGAAGGTGGCCTTGACGCAGGCGTTGCTGGAGGAGCACCGGTGGGGGCGCTCTGGGGGGCACGGGCGCTGGTCGCAGTTCAGCTCGTCATCACCATCGGCGCAGTTCGAGCGCCCGTCGCACACCTGCCACAGTACACAATATTCAAGTTCATCCCCAGGGCAAGAACGCTGCTCATAGCTTTATATTAGACGGGAGCTTAATGTAGTGTCAATATAGGCACGTAGGAGTATTCAGTTGTGTTGCATGGTACCGCCATCTGCCACTTAGTTCGTAAATATTTCACTGAATGCACGCCTGTGGTGAACTCATTTTACGAAATGAGCTGCAATAGTACTGAGGTAAGAAGATCTTCCTTTTACGGAGATCTCAGTGATATAATACGAACTACACCACTCTGAGAGCGCATACCTCTGCCAACCGAAGCAACAGTAACGAAAATTTCAGATAAGTTTTCTGAAACCATGATGTCCTCTTTAGCAGTATCAAAATCGGGTCATTTGTGCCTTTTGACAGTAATAATAGGTTATGTAATTTTTTTGAATATCCGTTAATAAGATCATGAGTAATGCTCTGACAAACGTGTTGACTAACATTACTCAAATACACAAACGGACAAGCCGATCATCAACGAAATTGCGCTATCGTCGATCATCAACGAAATTTGGTTATTTGTGCCTCTAAACATTTCTTAAGATTGCTACACATTTCATGAATATCCATTCATAAGTTTTTGACTTATGCTTCTGACAAACATTAGTCAAACACACAAACGAAAAAGCCGATCATCGCCAAAATTTGATCATTTACGTCCTTTCACATTTCTAACAATTTCGGTAAATTTCATGAAGATCGGTTCAAAGCGCTTTCAATTATTTTGCTAACAAACACAAAATCAAACACAGAGAAAAACAAACAGATAGATCGTCACAAAAACTTGGTCATTTACTCTTTTTAATATATCTAATAGCACACGTGAATTTCATAAAAATCCGTCCATCACTTTTTAAGTTATAACATTAAGAAAAACAGCAGACAAACAAATGGTTGAAGAAACCTTCACCAAAAGTTAATCATCTGTTTTTCTTAACATACCTAACAGTCACTGCAAATAACGTAAAGCTGCGTCCATTACGTTTTGAGTTATCTTGGTGACAGATAGATAAAGAGAAAGCCAGACAAACTCGGCGAAAATATAACCTCCTTGGCGGAGGTAAATATTGCTCATCACAGACTGCAATGCTCAGGCAAGTACTCAATTACAGCCTCACAGAAGGGCAAATTTCAACGGCGTGGATCCTATCCGAAGCAAAAGGCCGCAGAGCTAAGCCACGGATCAGCTTTTTAGCTTCCAAGACCTAAAATTTCAATTACTTAACCTGCCGAGGTGAAACGTTGGAGTGCGGTACTTGCATGCTATAGTTGCCGAGTTCGTCTCCATGCAAGGTAAGTAAATTCTTATGATACAAGCATTTCAGGTGTTCACATTCTACTGCAGGGGTACTGACCCTACCCAAAGAAATGGGGGTCGGGGAGCCGTAGTTGTCAAACGTGCCTTCCGTCTGTACCACCATGGTCCCGATAATTTGTGGCCGAGTGCAGCCATCCACTCCTCTGGGGCCTAGCGAGCATCAAGCTGAAGCACGTGTTTATTTTCCCAGGGGGAGTGTGCGGTCAACGTGACTTTGATTTCATCACAGTCCCGTAGCAAAAGAGCTTAACGTCAATAAATTAAAAATCGTTTGCAAAGCAAAAATTCCACAGCTGCCACTCTGTCGCCGAGCATATCCAGCACAAAGCTAAAAAGTTACATCACTGCATGGATATAAACCGAATAACTCTACTCTGCCTACCTAAATAGATACTCCAATATTAATGTTGATATCATTGCATATTTGAAGTTCGATGCCATGGGCGCTCTCCACAAACTAAAAATGCCATAGCGCTAAAAAAAAAAACATTTTACCACCAAACAACTACCCTTGCAGAATTTTGGGCCGCTCCAGACACTGATTCACAAGTTTAACTTCAACGGCTGCCACAAGATTCCGTTAGTGTACACATAGAACTCTAATGCCACTAACCCTGTCCATGGAGATACAAGCGCCGCTCCTACAGGAGAACTGGCCGTCCCTGCAGACGATGGGCACCGTCCTCTGGGTGCTGGAGGGGTCGCGGCTGGAGGGCCGGTGGGTGCTGGTGCGGTACGTGGGCTCCTCCTGCACGTGGGCGCAGTCCAGCTCGTCCGTGCTGTCACCGCAGTCGTCCCCGCGGTTGCAAACGAGCCAGCTGAGACAATTGAGGGTAAACGGTTCATTCTAAACGTATTGCAAACCGCATCTTTTTTGCAAGTAACTGCGTGGTAAGGTCACTAGAAAAATTGAAGGGAGAATATGGCTAGTGGAGTAACGCCTTTGATTAAATCTAATGTGTTACTGCATTAGTCATATTAGCCCTGCCATTTTTAACGTCCATCACAGAATTTCAATTATTTAATGTGCTTGTGTCTGATAAGACACGAATAACAATGGACGCCAAAGAAATTCAGTGAAGAAGACAAAGAACAGCGTAACTCTTCAAGGACACATTGAACATGCAGAGCCTATTCCACAAAAATCCGGCGTTTTACTTTTAATTTATACGACTATTTGATGAACGTCCGTAAGGCAGCGCTAGCTAGACATGACATAATAAAAGTGCACAATAAATTCTAAACAAATAACTCACCTGTCGATACAGCGGCCATTGCTGCACTTAAAGCTTCGCTCAGGTGGGCAGGTGAAGTTAGCGCAGTTGTGCTCGTCAGACCCGTCGCTGCACCCGTCCACGTGACCGTTGCACACCTAGGGAACGGGGCACCGTTAGCCAAATACCTAGTGCCGTTTTAGTTTCCGTCTTCAAAAATTCAGACGGTTCTTCCCGTAGCGAGTCCGACGAAGTCGATAACTTGAGTGCCACTTAATAAACAGTAAGACTTTTCGAACGCAAGAAAATACTTGAATTAATTCATTACTCGACAGCACAAAGAATGTTTTAAACCTTTGGCGAAAACCTCTTCTACTTCGATGGTTGAAATTCTGTTTGAACAGTTTCAAACACCACACGATAACTTGACTGTCCATTCCACCCAGTGGGCCTGAGACCAAATTGATATAAGTGCGATCAAATCTTTTCCAAAAAAACTAGCGACCTCAAACAAATATAAACTTTTTTTTAGACGCAGGAATACACGATCATTGCATGGCCAACGGTAAATTACAAAATTAATTCTTGCCAATTTTAGGTCATTTTAATGCTCTAAAATTGAATGACAGTCGTTGCCCGTTGATATAGAGGTGTGAATTTGTAATTCTTGCCGATAAACACACTGCTTGCACCGCAACGAACTGTTTACTTTTTTCTTTGAGGTCGCTATGTTCGCTGGACAAGACTTACTTGAAGTTTTATCAATTTGATGTCAGCCTCACTTGGGATTTTGAGTGGGCAGCCGTCAAGCATAGTGTATGTTTATGCTCATACAATTTACCGCAATCCGTGTGAAAAACGAACAGTTACGACCCGTCAACACATTACTTGCCACTTACAGTATGATTCTTAGCAGTATGCTGAAAAGGGGGAGATACATGTTCAGCATCATTCAGGGTAGTGGAGTCGAGCAGCCCAAGTCCCACTCCGACTCCTCAGAAATCTCCCGACTCCGACTACTGAACATGAAAATACGCTGCCACATGTATGACAACAATTGCCACCACTTACGGTATCCATGTTAATACACTCTCCATTGGAGCATTTGAAGGGCCGGGCTACAGGACAGATGATCCTGCTACACTCGATCTCATCCGCCCCGTCGAGGCAGTTGAAGATGCTGTCACACACGGCCGTGTTCTCCACGCACACGCCGTAGTCGCACTTGAAGGCCTTGTCGCCTGTGCAGCGGTGCAGGCGGTGGCAGTAGTTGAGGGCCTCGTCCTCCCCTGTGGCGCAGTCCAGGAACTTCCCGTCGCACAGCTTGTCGGAGGAGATGCACTTGCCACTCCGACATCTGTGAAATGGTCCAAATCGAATACACTTCGCGACTTTGGTTAAGCAAAAGGAAAATGTAGGAACTTTTCCCAACGTGTAGCTTGCCGGAGAGGAGATGCACCAGCTACTCCGACTGCTAGCAAATTTCAGCGATAAAACTGTCCAAATTGCTTATGCCCCATAATTTTACTAATATAAGAGAGGAAACGCAGTAACTTTTTCTAAGAAAAACAGCTTCTAGATTTATGAGGTGAATTTGGCCAAGCTTTCCAGCAAAGTGAAAATACTAATGAGAAAACGTTTTATTAAACAAGAAAAAAGTGTAACCTCAAAGTCCATATTTCCATCGATAATAGCCTGTCCACACGCTAGTCAAAAGATCGAGTTTCCTCTGCTAATTGCCCGCATATATTGTTAAGCTCTCGTAAACACAGCTTCGAGTTTACCAAAAACAGATGTTACAATGTCACCCGTAAGCTTAGGTTGCTTAGTATGTGCAGGTGGCCAAGTTACGGACAGCTCTTCGAACTCGAAGGGCATTGTAGCTCTATATTTCTTGCAAGTGTGTGCTATTTAAATGGACACAGTAGCACATTCGGAAGCGGAGATGACGAAACTTGTTCTTCTGATTAGCGTGTGTGCAGGTTCTTACGGTTACACACTGGTTGAACTGGACACAATCGGCTCACAAAAACAAAAATATTTCGACGAGGTAGAGGAATATCTTACTGTCCACATAAATCGTAGACACAAGTACATAAATGGGGCAACACATGTTCTCAAGATTACGTAAGTAACACGACAAACCCTAACTCAGGTTCTGCTCATCAGAGCACAGAAGTAAGATCCCGAAAAAGTATTAGCGGTACGTCGGCTACTGACCTGAAGGAGCGCTCGGCAGGACAAGGGAATCTCTTGCAGAAGTTGAGGTCCTCGTCCTCACCCCCAGGGCACTGGTACTCTCCGTCACACAGCTCGGACAGGGACAGACAGAGGGTGGTTGTCTCACACTGCGCCACACGGTCACGCGGGCACGGCTCTAATTAGGGTAATTATACAATTACCTTACCGTAAACTATTACCGTAAGTTGGCGAGTATATGTAATTCATGCTTTTCGCCATGAGTGTACTGCTGGTATTCAGAGGACATGGGTTTAATTTATCTAGTTCGGTTTCTGAAAACGTATGGCGATAGCTAAAATGGTCAAACATCAGCTTAGGTAGATAAAAATTCTATTAGTTACGAGCTAGTAGGCTGTATTTAATAACGTAATAACAAAAGTGCTCAATTTATACTGCATTCATAAGCTACAGACTGCGCTCCCTCGTGTACAAGGCAGTGTTACTATCAACTAGTAATTGAAGCCCTCAGGAACCGTCTGGGAATCAAAACAACTTCTTTTTTTGCCTTATTAATGCAGATTGGAAAATAAAATTATTTTTTAGGTCCACATAGGGTGTACTTAAATGTCTCAAGGCTTAAGTCCGTTTACGCGGCAAACTGTGAATTGCTTTAGGAGATCTAAGTCATTCCAAACATGCAGAGATTTCCGAAGCTTCTATTGACACTTTCTGAACCAGAAGACAAGACGACTAACGTTTTCGAAAGTATTTTGCCAGACACACAGGAGGTGAGCTTAGAAGAACACAATAGTACATTGGGACGTTAAATAGTACGTACGGGGGCCAAAACACTACCGTGTGACCCCTGCTCTACTCAGCATAGTTTATCGCACATCGGTGTGTACACTATCAATTACTACAGATAAAAAGAACTCGGTTTCATCAGGTAAAGATGTCATCGACTTACAAGATGTGATCTTCTAATTGCTTAGACTTAAATAATCAAAAGCCTTGGTGGGAGGTTTTCGACGCGCCACACTGGATCGGGTTTCATGCGGTAATCATTTCGTTTTTATCTCCTTAAAATCGGAGGTAATTGATCCAATATAGAGAGTCGAAAGCTATTAATCGAGGTTGCCGACAAGCCAGGGCTGAACGAAATAGCCGATATATAATTACGCCATACGTACCTGCCATACAAATTATTGCCTAGTCTCACCTCAACAAAATTTCTTGTCTGAAGTGCAGAAGCTATAATAATTTTGGCAAAATTACATGGAAATATAAAGCACCCGCTGTATGTATCCAGTTTCGTTATATTTCAATACCTTATCCTTATCACTAAGGTTAAGTTCGAGATGTCTTTGACGTGAGCAATGCACGATACAACGTTAGCAGTTCAATTCAGTTTAAAAAATCAGGACTTACCGTAGCCAATAATAGCTTTCAAATGCAAGAAGCAAAAAAAAATATTACTTAAAAATACATTCCGATTCGTTCAATTAGACGTAAAGTTATTGGCCGTATCCGTGGCGAAGGATTTAGGGCACATATAACATAATCGTCTCAAGCAAAAAGTAATATAAGCTAAGCATATGTGCGTCAGATTCAGGTCAGCTCGACGCAAAATATTTAGTCCATAGACCACACGATGTTGCCTGTCTACTCTACGCAAGTGGGAGTAAAAAAACCTTGATAATTTGTTTTTTTCAATCAACATAGCGACCTCAAACAACTAACAAACTGCTCTTGGAAACGCAAGGAACGCACCTACTGGGAAGAAGAACGAGTACATGAGCACTCGCAAATGTTAAATCGCAATATTCATTTCAGGTCCTTTTGATGTCCTAACATTCAATTATCGTCCTTTACAGTAGATAACTAGCAACTAATTCATATTTTTTGTTGGTCAACAAACGTTTTGGATCCGTGAAAGCAGTTTACTTTTGTTTGAGGCGTTTCGTTGACAGGAAAAGATTTTGCCATCAGCCTCACTTGCAAATTTGAGTGCGCAGTCTTATCGCGTAAGACGAATCATGGTTAAACAAAACAATATTTATACAAACGCTATTTGTGAAGAACAGCATAGCTACACGTATAGAGGGACCTCCCGGACATTACAGTAGGTGAGGACAAAGTTCACATCTCAGGACCATATATCTCATATGCACTGAACATGAGCAGTTTGAAGATGAGAATATGTTGTTTTCTTAATATATCAGGTTTTGGACCGATTAGTTCCTTGTGTACAGTGAAACTTGAAGCAGTGAGAGCTCTTAGTTACCGAAGATCATTTTATGAGGAATTAAATTCTGTCTGTGCTAGAAAAACCGCTTGAGCCCAAAGTTCAGCGGCTGGCAAGCTCACAGATCCTAGCAAACTTGGAGATCCTAGCAAACTCGGAGATCCTAGCAAACTTGGAGATCCTAGCAAACTTAGAGATCCTAGCAAACTTGGAGATCCTAGCAAACTCGGAGATCCTAGTAAACTTGGAGATCCTAGCAGACTTAGAGATCCTAGCAAACTTGGAGATCCTAGCAAACTCGGAGATCCTAGCAAACTTGGAGATCCTAGCAAACTTAGAGATCCTAGCAAACTTGGAGATACTAGCAAACTTGGAGATCCCAGCAAACTTGGAGATCCTAGCAAACTTGGAGATCCTAGCAAACTCAGAGATCCTAGCAAACTTGGAGATCCTAGCAAACTTGGAGATCCTAGCAAACTCAGAGATCCTTTTTTTATATTTCAAGTTCAAGATAGAATATCTCTCTGCATACGTGAGACCAACAACAATGACTATACTTTGGGTAGTTATTATTACGTGACCAGGGTAAACTTCCATTTAAGCAGAATTAGTATACGTTATTGCCGTGAGACGAAGTACAGTTTCAACACTGCTCGTGTGCAGCAGCCTGCCTTCCCTTTCTTCTTTGCTTGGTGTCACGGTGGGTCTGTATCATGCTTGGCGTCTCCAGTTCAAATCCCACCACTGCTCTAAGTAGCCAGCGATGTTAAAAGAATACGAAGAATGTAAGCTTCCCTACTGCATATTTCTTCACTTCTCCAGGTGCCGACTATTGCATAGAGAGTGAGAGCTCTGTGTACGTCAGGCAAAATCCTCGTGACAGTTACATTTGATATTATGTACTAACTATAACCATGAGGCACTCAATAATGCAGACAATGTAAAATACCAAACGTAGAAGATAGTATAGAGTCGTGCAGAATAATCTGACTCCGGTTGTGTAGCTAACTTTAGCAAAAATGCTAAAATTACTCGTGAAAACACATCTATGCCTCTTTACCTTCAAGTTAATATAATTCAATTTCGCTTGAAACTAAGTGAAATTTAATAAAATATATCAGATGTTTATAAGTAAACGATATATATATATACTCGTAAATCTATACAATTTCAGCTCGTCTAAAATTAACTTCAGCACTTTTATATTAAGCTTCAGTTATTTCAAAATACAGTTTAGTTTCTTTATCCGTTAACGGAATGATTTTCGAAAATCGCTCAGTTTAGATGGACTAGCATTCAAACATCAGACACTGACAGGGAGGATTACTCGGGTGAGGGCTCGTTAGAATGGGGTTGTCAAAGTCGCTCTAGCTAGGCTAAGCTCACTCAATTCGACTTGTCCGGAGCTGCAGACAGGAACTTTGGCATCGTCACGTTGAGTCGTTGAGCCGACAAAACAAACTCCACTTTAGGGATTGAGCCTTTCGAAGTCTCACTTGTAATCGATTAAGGGTCAGCGCCTGAAACTCGAAACAACGAGTCAAAGACAGCATAACCGTCCGAAGTTTCGAATAAAGTCAGATCGAGTGGGATTGACGGAGATCGACTTTGACAACCCAGTCACACGCGTCCTTAGTCCTTTAACGACTCAAACAGAACGTCAGTTTAAAAGTGAACACGAGTTACGTGTAGAAATTAAAATCCGAGACACCTTGGACAGTCTGCGTGAAAATAAAAAAAAATAAATAGCTGAACTGCAAAGTCTGACAGCTTGGGTCAGGGACAAGAACCACGAAAAACATAAAATTTAATAGGATCTGCACCAAAGTATAAAATTTGGCAGCTCCAGTCAAAAAGTAACACAAACTGATCCTGTAAATCGAAGCAAAAATTGAAAAGGCAATGAAACAAAAGTAGCAAAGCTAGAAAATCAGGCAGAGGCTTTACATACGAAGTTCACTATACACTTAATAGGTTGAGATGCACAAGCCATGTAGGTACTTAGGGTCAAATAGCAAAGACAATGTGCACGAAAAAAGTTATGTAGTCTAACGGGAACTGCACGAACGTATGAAATTCGGCAGCTCCAACAAATAATAAAACAAAAAATTCTAGAAACTGGTGAGCGCCATGGATACATTGCGAGGCAGGGCTATGGGGCAGTGTCCGTTTACAAATAAATCAGCTAGATGCAGGGTACTAGTGTATTACAGAACAAGTTGCTAGGCAACGCTACTAAAGTAAAGCCACAAAAGTTAGGTAAACGATTCTGATATTAATTTCACTTGGTTTAATAGGTTTAAATATGAATTTAGCTGTGGGGTGACCTAATAGTTTTAAGGGATTTAAGGTTCAACTTCATCGAAGGCAGCAGCAAGCGGAAAGTTTAGATAAAAAATTCAACTTAGGGACAAAAGAGGGATCTGGAAGGGGAAAGATTACGGAGACTTGGGTGAAAGCGTCAGCTGCAGAACCTACAGGAAACCGAAACAATAAATATTGGCAGATTATAGAATTTTTACTTTTTAAATGAGAAATATACTAGAATATATTAAGAGAAATTGTCAAAAATGTATGCTTCTTCATGAATATAATGAAGATAATAAAATACGTAACACGAATAAATAATGTTACAGAATGTAACGGAATAACTGATGGAAATATGTAGACTGCTGAATATAAAGAAATATTGCAGCAAACTCTGTAAAGTGACATCTATAGGTTACAATGAGAGATGAATAATGATCCCTAGTACAAGTGACGGGTGAAACATAAAATTTTTACAATTGAACAAACTTACTGAGAGTCAAAGTGGCAATGGTAAAAAAAAACACACTCGGAAATGCAAAAAAGGCGAGGAGTGTAGAGAAATAATTGGAGGGGATTTATCAAAGGTGCTTCAAGCTAAAAAAAAATCAAATATCAGTGCGACGTAGAGGTTCATCAGTGAAACACTTCGATCTATACGGTAAATGCTTATTGCTCGAATTTACATCGTTCCAGGGAAAAGTTCGAGTAACGAACGAAGCACGTTGCAATCGCTGATACAAATATAGACGTATTAACATGCATTTCATTTACGGAAATATACTCGAATTATAAGTCTCTGCATTATTTAATTTAATGGTAGTAATAACAAGCTATTTCATATTTCAATACTTCGTTTCGCGTAACGATTCGTTCGAGCAATGAGGCTACCACTGTATGCAGTTCTGAACACTGAAGGGTAAAATTTAACGGCCCGTTTTACATTTCTTTGCCATATTTATATCGTTCACTTTTCTAAGCGTTCAATGAGTGACGAGTATTAACGACCACTTTGTTTCACTCTGCACTTTAGCAAGATAGATAATTAATAAGCAAAGTGTACAGACTCTAGGAACAAGACTGATGTGACATCAGCTAAATGTCCTTTCATTCGACCGCAGGATTTGCAGATGCATTAACACAAGTTATGAAATGCATTAAAATGTCCACTCTTGGTTTCTCCAGCATCACTCAAGTATTTCGAGCCGGCTGCAAGGCCTACTCATCAGGAGAGCCTCACCCTTGCGGGAGTCACGAGCTTTGAAAGGAATTCTAACAGATAAATAATTCGCTAGAATAAGCATCACTCGGAAAGTTTTTGGGGTGACAGTACACTCCACGTTACTAATGCAAGGTAAGTTAATACGGGCAACAAGCCTCTCTTGAGTGACGTCAGAGAGCCCGTGACCATACCAATGCAGTCGTCGGAGATGTGTTTGTTCACGGGCACTGTAGTGATACTTAGTGAGGCCAGTAAATGAACAAACCTTGCGTAACGATGGAGGTAATTTAGCTCAAGAAAGATGCTATTCTTGCACTGTATACTTCAGTGTTTAGACCTCAATCGTCGAAGTGTTTCAGAGCAGAAGTAATCAATGGCAGGAAGCAAACAACGTAGCGAGAATTGCATAGGGACGGCAGAGCTACGCAGATGGTAAACCGCGAGTGCAACTCCTTCCCTTGTGGAAACTTTTGGGCAATACATGGAAAATATTGCGACATGTAGGCGTATATGAAATACGTTACGTAAAATACCCATTAATCCGTTGCCGGTCGTTTCCAATAATGCAAACAATGCTCTTCTGAAAATTTATTGCGGACGTTGACGGGTTAAATATAAAATTTAGGGTACAAACGATTGTTTGAGCAGATGCTGAGCAAATAAAGGAACAAGTCTTCCTTGCCAAACATGTAGGCCCTTAATTGAGATATGTGGTGGCCTGTAACGAAGTTATTGCGATTACCAACGAGATATCTCAAGCAATAGTACCACGAGCAACAAGTAAATTGTTGCCATTTTTATTCTATTACTGTGTGCTCATAAGATCATTTCACTACACCATACAGGTCGATAACAAGTCTCTCGTCTATTCAATTTTTAATTTAACAAGTTCGATCCAGTTTGACAGGGAGGGTATGAAAACGACACTAGCTAAGAGAATTAACGTTGATTAGAAGTTAATTAATTAATAACTAATTGCACCTCACAGAGGAGCGCATTTGTGTCATGTCGGACAGCACAAACGTTTCCACATGGGCAGGCCGGAATACAGTGAGGATGTGGTAATATGTAGCAAGCGAGTGTATCAACTGGAGATACGAGATAAGGTGACACTCACTTCTCCCTGTAGATGACCTCAGCCCACCGAGATGTTATGTCGAGATAACAGTGGGGGGAGAGGAGGAGGATGATGAAAGAGAGAACAACGTTAACAGACGAAACAGGTGACGATGTAGACATGATTCATGGTCCGTCACATGCGATACTATGATGCTGGGGCCGCACTTCAGGTAGTCCTCGATATTGGCCCCTTATTTTATTATTGTATTCATACGATCGCTTCCAGGTATCTACTCAAAATAAAATAATAATAATAATAAGCTGATTTATTGCTCATAGGGATGCCGTGTCCCATATATTAAGCGCCCTGAGGTATTCATTAATGCATGTACTCTTGAATAGAGAGTACACGATATTGGGTACCTGGATGAAAAATACTGAAGCTAAATAAGAACAGCGGCCTATATCGACGACTATTTGTTTGCAAGCGCACGTTCAATTTAAAAGCGGATGTCGTTCAACTCAAGTACCTACTTTCCGGGAGTATATTGGCTACTGACTTCCACAGTGTATCAGAACGAAGTAAGAGCTGAACGTCCTCCTATAAGTTGGGCGTGCGGCTGCATGGTGTAGCCCCAGTAGTCCAGTTAAGTTTTTACCCTGTCAACCCCATGCATGCACACTCTAAAGGCCTTTTCCAATTGCTGTAAAAGGTTACGTAGGTACTACAGCGATGGCATATGTTCGTAAAATCTTTGTGATAAATTCCGCTGTTATTATACACTCCATGGCTTTCTTTTCTGCTCAAAGCAGAAATTACGCAGCAACTTGGGGAGGTGCCGCTCACTTTTATATCAGGACAGTTGTAATCTGTTCGTGCAACGGGAGGGCGGCTACTGCTACTAGGCTTTCAACTCTCATTAATGACTATATATTAATGAAGACAGTTTTACTAAATTAACTGCTATAGATAATAGCGGGGGAAAACAGAGGGCGCTGCAGCACTGCTGATTCTTCTACATTTAATCTCCTGCGATACTGCAAGGAAGAGTATGCAGTTGGTACAGTTTTGAGGCGCTGTTAGACTAGGAGTACGAAATTCGTTAACTATTGATGCATTTTCAAACAGGGATTATGACATTCGTAGCGTTTTGTAACTTTTGTTACTCTGTGCAGCTTAGAGGGTGAAGTTCATACACTTCTGAAGCAAAATATGTAAAATTAGAAGAATGGAATTCACAAAGAACTGTGCAATCTTAACTTGGGAGTATTAAATCTGCACTGTTTCGATATAATCTTAAACTGGGAAAATGAAATTCATCAGTTTTAATTCCATCTCGAACTTGGAGAATAAAGTTCGTTAAGTTATAATGTTGATAAAATCTCAAATTGTGAACATAGACTTCGAGAATCTTAAATATTTACCCATGTGAACACATAGCACGCTATATTACACGTTCGTTATACTGTACCTCAAAACTGTGGTTCTTCTTTCGAACGAGACAAAGATGATCGCCGAAAACGGAATGGAGGGGAGTATTATTGTTTCTCTCCATGCATGGCTAAGAAACTGCAGGCGATGCTGCGAGGGAATTACGCTCCCTTCAAACTTGGAAAAGTTCGCAAGAAGCCGTTTCCAATTCAAAATTTTCTAAATAACCAGAATGGCTATACGTCAAGCAATATAGACAAGATAAATTACTAAGGTAAAATGTAACTTGGATCGTAGGACAAAGAGCATCAGTTATATCAAGTACCTTTATAATTCACGGTTAGCAAAGTCAATGTGGCAATGTAAATTCGAAAACTCAAATAGTATAATAGTTTAGCATGTCATACATAATTTTGTGGCAAATATACGACATTAATCTCATTGATATTCGGTGTTAAATTATCTTAGCAATAACTGAAAAAAAAAAATTTAAATTCAATAGCCAACTGGTGCTCATCATTTCTATGAACAGAAAAGGATCACCAAGAGTAGCCATTTTTCTTGATCTTGATAATATTTTAAAATATTAATGATTTTGCTCATGGTACCCGTGCGCTTCTTAATTGAACATTATTCTTCCATTTCTTTACAAAAAATTTGTGCTATACCTATCCATACTTTTAAAAATTTAGACATTTTTAATATCATGAAAATGCTATGCATATTTCGTTGGCAATATCAGAGAAAAAATTGCACGGAGTCAATTATCATGATTTTGACAAGGGGCATGAGCTGTCGATAGATAAGTATGTAAGTTTACAAGCAATAAACACTATTAACAAAAGTTGCATACGTGTTAATTTCTATCTATATCACATCAGAATTAACTAAATGCGCTAGCAATAATACTAAGATACTATTAGCTAGCTCTTTACGTTACAATCATATTAATATGTTAGAAATCTACTTCAGCCAGTATTAATTGTATAGGAAGAAAGTGGGGTACAATATTACTGCAATAATTACTGCAATGTGGATTAGGGGGAAAATTATACATTGCTTCTCTGTACAACATTCGCAATGTTAGTCTATGTACAGTAGGTAGCTACCTATGCCTACAACAGGCGTGGAAACTCTAAACTTTATCAACTTTTTATTATTGAGTGTTGGGAAAACATTGTGATGTATGAAAAATGTATCATTCAGTGGCATTTGTGTGAAATTCTACTTTTTCAATTCCTTTACTCTCAGTATTGTATGCTACCATTTCGAATTTGGACTGCTTTACACTAAAAATTAATTAGCCTATAAAATGCCCAATATAGAGGCCCATACTCCTGAGAAACTCGATGAGGTAAACAGCACAATTGTGCCTTTCTACCGTCTTCCAGCGAAGGCCGCTGAGATGCAAGTTCTTAAGGCGGAACAGATGCCGTAAAGTTAGTACTGGCTTCCCTTTGTGACGTACGCCAATGTATCCGTGAAGGAGGCAACGGCGGCCTGCGAAGTACGGTTACTGGTGTACGACAGAAGGGCCCATTTCACGGCGCTCAAATATCAAGTAATATTTTCTGTCTTATTGCTCCTACTAGTGCTATTTTGGAGGTTGCAATCGGGCAAATTGGGGACTAGTACTGTAGTGACTTTACTACCTGAGTTACGGATGTAGTGACGTGACCAAAAGAGGCGCGGATGAAGTGACGTGACCAAAAGAGGCACGGATGAAGTGACTTCATGAGATAAAATGAGATCAATAGTGACGTTCCGATATATGTTTTACTGCTCACAGGCGGACGTGAGCCGAAACGATACTGTTGAACTTAGTTAAAGACTTGCATTGACTCCTCATCACCGTGAACGAAACCGTAAATGAATGCATCAGAGAGACGTTTGAGCCTCCTTCGACGTAGCACTTGGCGAGTCAAAGAAGGAACAGGAAAGAAAGTAGAGATAAATATGTAACCCATGCACGGCGTTGTTCTCGCACCAGATCAACGAACATGAGCACAGCAAGTCGGAGTAGGAGAAGATAAGCGGAACAAGACAGCCTACTCGTGCAATATGGGAGGGTAAAAGTGTACACTTGTGAAAAGGCTAAACAATTACCAAGGAGGCATGTTCATGGGCGTCGTAGACCGACGGAGGCCAGTAGCGACGCGTCAGCACTAGTGCCGACCTGAGAACAGGGCGGACTTCTGTCTCCGTGGCATGGTAGAGCTAGAGGATGTGATGGCACAGCACACTTGGTGGTACTATGGTGACGTCACCGACAACAGCGCTGAGATTGCTCACGTGATCGTATAGCAATGAGTGTGCATGGGCTAAGACGACGTAATAAGCTTATCGGAAATGAAGCATCATAAGATTGCTCCATCTCCGATAAGCTCATGGTTGGCATAGCGGGTACTTTTCCCTGCAGAAATGCAACGTCCTTCTTTAGCTTTATCATGCTCAGTGGCCTCGGCTGAATGATGGTATACAACAACAAATGCACCTCTTGAGCTACAAGAAAATGCGGCCCTAGTCTACAGCTTAACCCCATACTGCTGCCAGGACACTCACGGCTCCAGCAGGTGTCCTCATCGCGGCCGTTCATGCAGTGGACGCGGCCGTCGCAGAAGCTGTGGGAGGAGGTGCAGTTTCTTGTGACGTCGCCACACCAGAACTGGCCGGGCACGGAGCAGCAGCCTGTGGCAAGGGCGTACGGTTTCATAGAAAATGTCGCAGCCTTGACAATACAACCTGAACTGGCGTCTATCGAAACTAGTCACTTCACGATGAAACCTTGATTCTAACCTGAGTGGCGTGATGAGTTAAGATAAATGTATTTCTTGAGCCAGGTGACTCATACATGTAAGTGTATCCTGAGTCGGCTTCTCTGAGCCGAGTGAATCAGGAGTAACTTCTACAGAGTCTGAAGCGCATTCATCTGCCAGAGCTGAATCAAAGAGACACAGCAATAGTTGGCCTCTTTTACTATCAGAAAAACAGACTGCAAGAGCCAATATCCAGGGAGTGATCCACCCGACGTAGGTGTATCTCAAGCAGAGGCGGCCATTTGCCGTCCAGGTAGTAAAATCCCCACCACCCATACGACATTTTTGGTCTCTCCAAGAGCTAATTAACGGTTTTACCTCGTGAGGCCACCAAGATTTTTGTTAGGGAAGAGTAAAAAAGCCGAAGTTTTGAGGCCCTTTCATTGCTTGCTCTTGCAGCAAGGTCGCAAAAAATAGGGGTATGCGGCCTCTTCAATTTACTGCTCTAGTAGCAGCACCATAAGGACTCAGTTCTGACGTCAGCAGCTGGCCGTGAAGTGGCTACGACCCAAAGCACTGCAACTCTGCAACCGGTTTCCTTGTCTGACGTTACCTGGGGTTGTGGGGTCCACGTTGCACTCCAGGGACTGACAGGCCCCCTGGATACAGCCCATGCCGGCCCCCCGACACTGGTCGTTGTGGGAGCACTCGCCTCCTTCGCCCACACACACGCCAGGATAGTCTTCTTCTACACCATCACCGCAACCGATCATTTCTGAAATAAATAACGAAGACCTCATTGATTCGCACACAATGAACACAATGGCAAGGTTTTAGTTTCTGCCTCAAAGCTCGCTTCAGATGATAGTCTGTTGTCTTAAGCTTCATTTCACAGCGTTCAAATGTTTCGTTGTTTCCCAGCAAATTTGTGCCTAACAAAATATGTGATAAAACGTTAGCCATCGTGTTAGCTGACTGAGCAAGTGACAAGTGTCACTAGTAAAGTTTCTTAGGTCTTGCTCACCTTCAGAGATGTACTGCATGTAGGTGACAATGGAGGGCCACACAGCCATGGGAACCCGCCAGTAGTAGGGCTTGCCGTCTCCCCTCTCACTCGCCATGTCCACCAACCCGGGGATAGGCTCCTCTGTCACCTCCAGCAGGAAGATCTTCACACCGACTTTCTTGAGGTGCTGCGCTCCGATGATATCAATGCCCTCCTGTCCTGCTGACCCAATCACTGGCAGGACTGTAGATTAACAGCATTCATTGAATATATTTATAAATGATTGATGATGATCGGTATAAAGTAATCTCCTCCATAGGCAGGAAACAGCACAAACACATTTGGCGTTCTTACCTATCAATGAAGTATTGTGCCTTAGACCGGAAGAACTTCGAAGTGGTAAGGTAGATTCGGTTTTTTATCGGTGGATTATTACGACAACAATGAATTTCCGAAGACCAACCACGCTACCGATGGACTTCCCTACTGTTCACACGGAACATCCTTAAACCAGGAGATTACATTACATATTCGTTTTACACTTCGTTTAGGTAAAACAGCAAAACGGCAACGAGTGATTCACTATGAGGAACGGAAGCACTGTTTGCCCGAAAATAAATATCCCAAAGGAGCCAACATGAAGTTGGTTAACCTACAGCGGCTCCTTCAAGGGCACGACTCATAGGATGGGCGAACATTATCAGGCAACTCGTACAGTAAACTATAACACTATCGTACTCAACTATAAGTGATACATCTAGCTTTAGGTCAGTGACAGAATCTAGGGCGAGTAGTTGTAGTGAACAATACCTATGGTATGACAAGAATTTCCTGACCGGTAGCAGGCCAGCTACATACATAGCTGCTCCAGACCATGACCCATCCTGCGTTCCCCTTGCGAGGGAACACCGGGATCCAACTGAGGACTCACAGAGTATCTTGCAAGACTGTCGGGACTTTTTAAACTTCTTGAAGATATCCCTGAGGACGGCCTGCAGCTTCGTAGCCCACATCTTGTGGTCGACGCGCTCGAAGGCTTTGCGGAGAGCGCAGGAGTTGGTGCCGTTACGAAAGGAGAGCTTCGTGTCGATATAGTCCGAGTACGACGTGACGGACACCCGGACGTCTTCTGATATTCTGTAACACCGCAAAGAAAGAGGAATAGCTATGTAGTCTACATTTAATGCTGAGGTTTTACAATTGGCAGTAATTCTTTATGCTCGTTTTGTAATACCTATCTGGCAACGCAGAAAATATCATGACAGATATATTTTCCCAATAAGCAGGGTCCATTTATATCTCTCTCTGAAGTGGGTGAGCTATAACATTAGAATTAATTTTTTAAGAACTAGGGGATGGATCTAACACTACAATGCTGTCATGCCAGCAGCCATCGTCTAGTTCAGTGGTTCCAACTTTTACTATGCCTGGTTTCTCTAGAAAAATGATCACACGTTCTTGCACACCTAGAAAATTACTAATTGATTTGACGAAAAAGCTTAAATTTATACTAAATTCTTGCCAAAATTTAACAACTTAATTTTTGAATTACGTGAAATAATCCAAAATTTTGCACCGCCCAACAGGTTGTCTCGCACGCCTGATTACGAACCCCTGCAATCAAGTTCATGCATAAAGGAATAGCAGATATCTTGGTACAAAACTGAGCAACACCTATACTCTCCTAACCTCGTGCTATAAATGATGCCTTGAAAGTACTACTGTATATACATTTACATTTTGTTACGGTGAATAGATGATTCTTTTCTACACTATTTGTTGTTCAGGATTTTCGCTGTTTTATCATTTCATTTTGAAAGTAGTGGTGCACAAAAAATACTCGCTCAATTGAGAACTGAATAGTTACAGTCTCTAAGGAAGAAAAAAAATGACCCTATAGACGAGAACGAAAGACGAGTTCGTCATAGAAGGTTGTAGTTCCAGTTCATAGCTGCGTTACACATTCAACTATTCACCGCAGTGAATGATGACTGAAATTTAATTGAAGAAATGTAATTTAAATCAAACAAATTACAAGTTTTATTTAAAGCGAGTTCATTAAAAATGATCAGTGTACAAAAAACCTGACTCTGAAATAAAAGAAAAGGTACTGGATTAAAAAAAATCTGATGCTTTACGGTGAAATTCACTTCCGTCATATCACGTCATAGCTCTTTAACAGTTCAAGGGCTCAGTAATATCGGCCTACTGTTGACGCCTAATAACCGACCCAAACTGGCTGCTAGGAAGCCCATGGTTCGACGTTACGGTCAGGTTGAAGCAAATCGGACTGGATCATCTCACGCAAAGTGGGTGAACGAAACACGTCTTAACCCTATACCAGATTGTAACCTCGCTACAAAGAACAGTTTTTCCCGTAGGCATACAATAGGACAGAGAACGCTTGTAACAAAATAACTGTCTGGTGTGATTAGGAGTATTGATAGACACTAACATGCTAGCAGCAATGGTGTGTATGAGGTTGGCCTGCACGCTGACGAGGTCGTGGGGAGCGTCAGGGGACGCGTGGAGTAAGAACATCACATCGCAGGCACAGGCGCCCTCAGCCAGGGCGTCGCTCAGGCTGGCCGCCAGCTCACCTGGGGGAAGTAGGTCGACAGTGTAGGTTTTCGTATCTCGGTATGCACAAGACTTAATTTATTGCGTCCACCTGGTGGAGAAGTAGGCAGATAGTACATAAACGAGTAAACAGGACTAAGTTTGTTGAACTCACTTGGGGGAGAAGCGAGTCGACAGCAGACGTAGAACTTGGTTCATACAGAACCAAATTTAAAAGTTCACCTGGTGGAGTAGCGTGCAGACAGCGGGCACTGCTTTACTTCTATTTCTACAGTATAGGCTAATTTGTAGTAAAATGACACGTACGTCAACAATAGCAGAACCCTCCTTCATATTGAATTTCACATTGGCTCTACGTCTAGCAATGAAATTATTTTCAATATGACGAGCAAGAGATTATTCTAATATATTGAAGAATTTAATGTCGCTTGTCAATAGGGCAGTAAAGTGTTTGGCAGAGGTGAGAGGTAACGCCGGTACGCACACTTAGGCACTCGAGCACACAAGGTCTTTGTCTACTCAGAGGTAGGGACGACCTGCTCTCGATACGTTACATGCAAAGTCAACGTCTTCCCGTGCCGGTGCTGGCTGCCGCAGCAGACAGCCACAGCCGTCCGCTAATTGCGGAGGTCAGCGGGTTGCGGGGTTGCGGGGTCTGAGGCGGTGTCAGGGATGTTTTGGGGCCAGGAGCCAGTGTCGGGGTCTTGCTGGACCCAGGAGTCGCAACTGGTCTTGATCCATTAAACTCCGCCACTCTGGTTAGTCGCAAGTTGAAATAAATGTACGGTACAGAGAGCGAATTTCTCAGTCCTTACACGTCATCGTTGGACACGCATGCGAAAAAGTAACAGAATCCAATTAGATTTAAGACGTTCGGAACCTCAACAGGGAGGCTTCTGATCTACAACACTGGATCAAGTTTCCTGAAGATGATTGCAAACTGATTACGCTCGAGAAGGCAAAAAACTCGTAAAAAATATCAATCCTGTGAACCACGATTGAGTTAGCAGTTTGCGTTTCTCCGCGTAACACTGGATCCAATGTGGTGCAATAAAGGTCCACGAGCGAGGTCCCGAACAAGTGTAAATCGGTGACCCTTTTCGAGTAAAGCTGAAATAAAGCGAGAACTTACTTAAAATTTCGTTCGTCTTGGGCACAGGGAGATTAGCTGCGGGGGGCGGTGCTCCACTGCTTTCTGAAAAAAATAATAAAAATGAAATGGAAGATTTAAGATAAACGCTTAATAACAAACTTGATGGAATGCAAACCGAAAAAGTATTTTTTAGACAAATGAGAACTGGAAATGGGAAACTTGAGCAAAATACCAAATGATGGACTCCAGAGAAAGAAAAAATTATTAGATAGATTAAAAGTGAAAAATGGAAAAACTTAAGAAAAACACTAAATGATAAACTTCATCGGATGCAAAAATAGTGATTTTTAGACAAATTAGCAACTGAAAATGGGCGATATGAGAATTGACTGTCTTGCTAGAGGAAAAAAGCGAGAAATTTCTGATACAAATGATAAGCGCTGCTCTTGTCGAAAGATGAAAAGAATACAATATGAAAACGTGTAGAGAGAATGTAACTACAGCAAATAAAAAGAAAGAAACTATGGAATACAGTATCCAGGTGGCATTCTTAACAAAAGTATCGCTTGCTATCGCAGCCAAAGAGAAAGAACTGACAGGACAGTCAACTCAGAAGCATTCTTAACCTACAGTTTATAGGTAGCTTGTTACTGAAACAAGCAAAAACACTGATAAGACATGTGATTGAGGCAGCATTCTGCAATCACCGTTTGACAGCAAGCAAAAGCCTTGGAGAAAAAGACTGCGCAGGCAGCTCTCCAAAGACGACCAAGATCGGCCGATACATTAAGTTTTATGGCACAATTAACGGCGGAAATTACGGCGATGATGGAGGCCGCGAGAGAACACTGCACAGCCGCACGAAATTTTGTAAAGGAAATCGGAAAATTTTTTCCGTAACTTTGTGTTTGGTGAGAAATTATCTTGTACAATAAGAAATTTTACAAGCGTCAGTTTACGCTTTTTCGGCCTGGATTGCGTCCTAACAGAGTGAAGAAAGTTGTGAGACCAGTAACATATACAAGCGTGCTAACTAACGATGAAAAGAAAAACGTTCAAAACTAAGACGATAGCCATATTAAGGAAAAACTAGCAACATTGCCATATAGCGTTATTTGAGTAGATGTGGGGAAGGAATGATTATGGATTTCAATATTGGGTCATGAGTCACCAATGTAAGATTATAACATTACATTCATACCATCATTTTCTTAATGACTATTATTATAAAACATAATTTAAATCCCTAGCCACAGCTCAGGTATTCCAAGAGAAGAAGAGGAATGGACGTAGGGTACGTCGACAGAAACGTCGAACCCATGCACAAGGGTGTTCTCATCTAGGATCACAACGCGTGGGAACAGTAAGTTCGGTATGAAGAGAAAAAACAAAATAAAACAGCAGTAGCAGGCAATTACATACAAATCATCATCAGTAGAAGTATAAGAGAGACCCTGCTAGCTACGGTTAAGTATAACGATGCATAAATTATTACTGGCGACTGAGTTCCTGATAAAAACATCATTAAGTAGCTACTGCAAGACCGCAAGTTAACTACTCAGAAGGTCGGTTCCGGATGTGATCGTTATTAGCTAGGGAGCTGCACACAAAGGTGCTGCATAGCTTGTTAGTTTTTCCTTTAATTAGCTACATAGCTCCGGACGCCACAACATTTTCTTTCACGTTTTTCCTTTCGTTGCATGCATGTGCTAATCTTGCCTCTCCGGCCGGTAATAATCACGATATAGTTGGTACGTATTATGTAATAAATCAGGCAGTGCAGCAAATGCCTAATGATTTTCGTATCCTCAGTTATTAATAACTTATTACTTTTCAGTGCTTTCATTGTCTCAGATCAAAAACGGTCTACAGCACAATTCCCCGTGAAAATGAACGTCTCCGGGCATATATTCTGATCCGGTACTAGAGAATAACCTTCAGGGCTGGGTGAAGAGGGGCCTTGGGATTAATTTTTTGTCCTTTCAAAAAGCTGCTGCGTCAATTAAAGATTCGGCATACTATTATTGAAAACGCTATACAAGCCTCGTCAACTGTGTCTTAACAAGGTCTCTTGGGCCTCACAGTTAAATAGTATGAAGATGAACAACAACAGAAAATAGACCAGCTACATAGTGTTTGCCTGAAAACCAAAAATGGGGTTTTTCATAAGCATGTTGAGGATTGATTATGTAACTTTCTAGAAACACTATTAAGAAACGTTGAGAGGTTGTCATCGGATCCCCAGAATCCTACGATAGCTACCTACAGAGAATGGCTCAAAATATCTAAGCAATTTTTCGCCCACCATTAATACCCAGTAAGGATTGTAAAATTAGTGGGTATTTCTTTCTTATAAGTACCTACATTTCTGACACCCTTATGATGAAGAGCTTCTTTGTGAGGTCTCTGTGATCATAATACTGGGGACACACTAGGCATTTTCAGAGACAGCTTGATGTAAGGATGCGAGACTCGGACGTCGTTTATGTCACGGTATCTATGCTGCCGACTTTAAGTAGCTATGTATCGAAACGGCCCGCGAGCTGCACACAAGGAGCTTCTATAGCAAGGAGGGAGCCAGGAGCTTCGCCCGTGAAGCTCAAGGATCTCTCATGGCTGTCAGCCAGTTGCCGTATGCACCAATCGCATATCAGTAAAGAGTCGCTTATGGCTGCAGCCAGTCGTGTATGCATCAATAGCATATCAGTAAAGCGGTTTGTCTACTGCTCTCATGTGAAAATCACTGCTCCCCCGTCACTTCCACCAATGAGATTAATAAATGCGTCTAGCAGTCATAAGAGATCTGGTTTACTCGCTGGTGAATCTGTGCATGGGCCGCAAGGGTCCCTCCTTCTCCATAGAAGCTCCTTCGCTGCACATCAGAGCAACAAGTTAAAATGCACAAGTGTCCCCGGCATTAGATAGATTCTAATGAGGTTTTTCGTATCGACCTGAAATAGGACTCAGTGCAAATACTGGATTATAGTATGGTGCAACTTAGTATCATGAGTGAACTATGAACCTACGTGCTGTGCAGGGCAGGAAGCGCCTAGCCTGATTGCAATGTATGTACTAGTAATTACGGTTTCCTTCTATTACAATATATGACTATACCCTATCAAAATTTGGGGCCGCTGAGCAGGAGCTGAATTGCCGTTTTAGCTTATGCGGCGGCCTTCAGTTTCACAAGATACTCCAAAGTATTCAGGATGATTATAGTCAAACCAACGTGAACAGTCCTTTAGGGGCGGGGCTGAATTTTACGCAGCAGTGCCAAATCTATTAACTAATGCACTTTTAGTATTCGAATATAAATATAATTTTATCAATTGAGATAAGCTGTACCACGCGCTTAAGTGGGATTTGGTGAAGTTGCTTTGCGTTCTTAGCCACGCCCATCGGACTGCTTACGCTGGTTTGAATATAGCATGATTATGACGCAGAAAACTCATTCAATATGCCTACATTATTTTTTGATCATGGCTATCGTCACTTCACACACATAAGTTCAGACGAGGCTTAGCCTATTTCTGTTCTACTCCTCTCTTTATTACGCCTATTGCAATGACTAGTGAAGCTGAAACTAAAGAATATGATAAAGGTTCTGTTCTAGTGACTGAGCTCTTAAAGTAGATATTATAATTATCATCATTACCACAGCAGCTTACGAAGAATTCATAAGACAATATTTTTTTGTGGGTAGGATATATTAATAAGACACTCTGTTCGGTCAAATTTGAAACTATCTTATAAAGCTTTTTGTGGAAATTATTTATGAAGCATCGAAATTTTCAAATCAAAAGACTATTTTTACCAACGTCATTACTTTTAGCACATTGTCTTACTGTTAATAATGCAACACACCGATAAAATGTCGATAACAATAATGATAAGCATGATAGTGATGAAACTCACCTACAACGATGCTGACCTCCGCAGTGTCGGTACCGACCCCGTTGCTTGCTTCACACACGTACTTGCCCGCGTGGTCTCTGCGTATGGGGTGTAGTGCCAGCAGCAGCCGCTTGTACCCCCGGTACGAGTGGCCCAGTGTACCCGTGACCCACAGGTGGTTCTGCGGGAAAAGGGTACGTTACATAGGCTAATGCTGGGGGCCACACTAGGCATTTGCACAGACAACTTGATGCAAGGATGCGAGACTCGGACGTCATTTATGCCACGGTATCCATGATACCGATTTCAAATATATATCCAAAGGGCCCGCGAGCTGCTCATCCTTGCCACCAGTTGGGCGTAGAAATCCATATGTGGCCTCGGCATAAGGTGTTAAAGACGCGCTGCATTAGCCCACTTCCAGGATAATAAGTTAATTTGCTTGGCTTTAACGTGCCCGGAACTTGAACTCACGAGCACAAGATTCACGGCAGTGGATTGAGTATCAGATGGCAAGCAGTAATCATGCTCCGCCTAATTGAGATTTCAAGCGCGTTTCGAGTGCGGTCGGACCCTGAAAATCGAACTAAAGTGGGACAAGGTGCGCTCAGAGTAGGACACTTGAAGCGCAGTAAATTTTTTTATGTCACACAAAGTGCAAACAAAGAAACCATAAATAGACGGGGATAATTGGTTTTTATGCATATAAAAAACAAATATACCAATGTGGTACTATAGTACTACTATTTTAAAAATTCATTTCATTACATGTAAGGTGCTGCCTACGTGCACAAGTACCAGAACAATTGGAGTTTTGCTGCAGCACAGAAGCAAAATGTAACAAAAATCATGTATTTGCACGCGAACTTTGGCCCCAAACTGCGTGTGTATAAATAGAAAGCCCAATCTTAAGGTTGAACTCTTGTTATAAAACTGATTTGACAAAAGTTTAATAAGGCGATCGCTCTCTACGAGAGCGCACAGTTTAAACGGAAAATGCAATATTATTCATTAACAAAAAGCGAATATCAATAGCCAACAGTACCAATAATCAGAATAAATTTCAGGAGGTAAGAAGCAGCTGACTTATAAGAAGTATTACATATGCTTTGCATACCTACAAGGCGTATTCGATTAGCACACTGCAATCGAGACAACCTAATTAGCTTACGTTTAATTAATCATGATTTTTAATAGTGGGCAGTCAGTTTATCGCTTTTGATCGAGCTTTATGCGGTACGGGCAAACCAATTGCGTTTGAGAAGGCCAAAACTGAATCGTGCTTCGGAGTACGTTTTCGGCCGTCGCAAGTGTGACCGCTTCGCCACTGATGTTAGACGCAGTTGAAAGTGGCGAGTCCAACGCTCAGCTTCAGACCTTTCTCTCATGGCGTGGCCTATGTACAACATTTCAAAAAACCTCTTAGTGCGAGCAAGGCAGATCTATTTATGAGAGAAAGGGTAAAGGCTGATCGGAATAGTTGCATGAGTTGACGAGTCGGAGTCCGTCCTTTTTGGGAGTCAGTAGTCGGAGTCGGAAAAGGGCAAAACCCAGGAATCAGAAGCGAAAACCAACAAGACCCAGGAGTCGTAACCGGTAACTCGGTAAACAGCAAGACCCACAGTTGGAGTCGGACTCCATCCACCCAGGTTTTCTAGGTGACTGCCGCCTCTCATCCTTTCATTTACACGCTTAACAAAACTACAAACTGGCGTAGGTACCTTGAGCCAACGGTACTTGATGGGATCGTCGCCAACATCCAGGACACACTCCAGTACCACACCTGTGTCGCCCTCCTGTACCCGTACCTCCCTGGTACTGGCGCTCAGTCGCGGGGGCACTGTGGGGGTTACAAGGTGCATTTCAGATGATACGTATTACATATATTTCTTACATGCTGATCAAAATAACTTCTCAATGATAATAACAATGATAATTCACTATCTCGCGTACCAAGAAGGGAGATACCTAACGTGACTTACGTACTTTTACCTTTATTCGGGATGTGAAGAAGACAACAGCAGGAATACCGGGAGCCAATTCAAAAATTCCTCGTGGTACTTCACTTGGTCTCATAATTACTCATTAATATTTTAAGATAGAAAAGTGAACAAATATTAGCAGAGTAAAACACAACGAAAAACGGCGTTAAATTTTCACGATAAGAAACAACGCACAGGCGCTGAACACAAAAACTATCTTAACTGTGATAGCTATTCAGCGACATGGTCAGTGATCCAGAGGGTTAATTTTTTATAGTTGCATGGCACGTTATCTGTCCTATCGCATAGTCACATGTGTCAATTTTCTGATGTTTGCAGGGCCGGTATAGGATAACAGGCGATAATAGGCACCTTTCGACTTGGTAAATATCGCAACTGCCATAAGGGTGGCAGAGCTAAGGTTGTAAAGAGTTGGAGAACTTTGTGTCATTTGTGAGCTTTTACTTTATTTGAAAATGATATCAACTGCACGAAGATGATTTCAAAATCAATCGGAAGCTCGTATATGCAGTACCTACCTACCGCAATTCATTTACGCATAGATATACTGACTATTCATCACTGAAATACATTTCCTATAGGAAAAACCTCTCAGATGCAAGTCAAAGCATGTAGTATACATTCCACCGACAGCTAACTTCTGATATTACTGTACATTTTCAGAGGAATTCTGCCCATGACAAAATAAGGACTGATGCTGGAATGGATCAAACCAAGAATTTCAGTTTGATTTCTTTAAATGTTATTCCCAATTGTGTGCCAAATTTATACATATATCGTACATACCGAACGACAGTAGGTATGTAAGTATATAATACAAAGAAATATGCATGCATACGGGCGTATGCAGTAATTTGTGCTTATATGTAGCAGTATTTTCATAAGTAGCAGTAGTCGATTATCAGGTAGTTTCTCTTCAAAATTAAACTTCAGTTTATCCAGAATGAGAAAAGTGGAATTCCTAAACAATTTGCTCTTTAGCTTGTTCACCGCTCAACGAAAATCTTCATGCTGTTGATTGCATCAAAAATCATTATAGACTATGGCTAAGAAAATTTTCCTGTTTCCACTTAGCTGCAAGTCAATGGAATTACGAAATATTTTGAAATTAGCTCCTGGTACTGGCCACTCCTGTTCTCCGCACCACTAAATAATCAAAACTCTATAATTACGGTACGATAAAAGCTTGACATAGAGTGTTCACTGAATACGAGATAATATATAAGATTATTATAGCCAATATTTAATTATAGGTAAGTAGGTACTCACGTTGGGTGGCGAGTGTGGATAAGAAGCAGAGAAGGCAAACCAGCACCAGCTGCAGCAGGAGACGACAGTACCACCTGACCATTGTGCCACCTGTAAGATCGGTATGAATTTCAACAAACTAATTGAAAATTAAGATCACTTTCTAATTTTAGGACAACAACAGTACTACCCACCTGTCGCCTAATTTAAACAAGTCCCTGTACCTATAGCGGCATCAAAAGTTGATGTTACTTAGAATATGTCACTTAGTTTATAATGGTATAATACTGACGAGATAAAAAAATCATATAAAACTGAAATCAAAGCTCACGATTTTTAGCTGACCAAATATAAACTTCCCACACTTCGAAAGGTCACAGTTGGTGCATTTTCAATAAATCGGTACATAGGGTTAATATTGCACACTAATTCATTTTAGGAATACGTTCCCAGGATCCGGTCAGAGCTCACAACGCTCGGAGCATTGTCCCACAATGTCAACAAAGAGAGCTCAGTAGAATACAGCCGCAGTATCTACAGTAGTTTAATCCGAAACAAACAGTGCGTGAAGATAGTTGTCGCTTGAAAGACGGCTAGTTCACTAGGTGGTACATTGGGTATCAATCTATCAAACATGGTATCAATCTATCAAACATATACTGGGACCGACTACTTGATGGTAGGCCGTTCGGAGAGTTTCACAAAATTTGGCCAGCTGTGTAGCTAGACACTTCACTGATATGCCGTGCCACTGACAGTCTGACACATAGGTAGCTTGAAAAATTACTAAGAAAACCATAGTAAACCCCGCCATAAAATGTATGACAACTAAAATACTGCATTAGCAGTTCTGTCAGCGCTTCGCCACTCATGCCCGTAGTCGCCGGCGTGATGCACTACATATTAACTAAAAATGTTCATGCACTGTATCATCGATACGCTTGACAGGGACCTCATACATCGAAACCAAATTGACACCGAATTTCAAGAAGATAAAGAATTGCAACTGCAACTCAGTTTACTTTGTGTAACGTAAAAAATGCACGTAATTCTACTCGGAGGTCATTTTATCTACATCTACGTTGTTAATTTGCATGCCGAGGGTCTGCCTACCGTATCCTTATAGAGGAGGGGGACATTCAGTATATGAACACACATTGGTTTTTATTACAGTGACTCGATTGATTGTTGGAGCTTGCGTTTACTGTACGCAAACCTTGAGAACAGTTAAGAGTATAGTACCATCAAAAATAATCCTTCGAGACATTGATTAAGAGTATTAATAACTATCTCGACACGGGTAGCAACCAATTGAAGAAACGATTGGAAGTGCCACTACTGAATTTGTACTTGGCGAAATATTTGCATCCTCCAATCCTATGCAGTACTACAAACTATTGAAGAAGGACTGGAAGTTCCAAAAATGAATAGGTACTTGGGGAAATATCTGCATCTTTCAAGGCCGCCTGTAACTCTCGGGACGACCTGCAGGCTGTGCAGAGGCGGCGGTATCGGCGATACGATCTACCAGCAGCAGAGGCTCAGCAGGCTGCCGAAGTGGCGTCAGGTAGCCCGCGCCGCGGCTCCTGTATGCTAAGCAGGCCACGCTTCATTGGTTGCGGATCGAGGCATGTGTGTGATCCAGTGTACCACCTGTTTACTTATTGGCTTTTTCACAGGCTGCAGCACTGATCGGGGGTAGCCTATGTGCGACCCAGGGTATAGATTTTCATTGACTGCTTCAGTTGTTGGAGGGACATGTGTGAAAATGACAAGCAGAGTACTAGCATTCATCACCAGAAGTTTTGAATACAAGTCCAAGGACTTCATCATTCTTTTGTACAAGGCGTTAGTGCGGGCACACTTAGAATTGCTCTTCAATTCTGGTCGCCACTTCTGTGTAAAGATATCGATAACATGGAAAGAGCCCAACGCAGAGCAACGAAATTGAAAGCCTCAGCTGCGAAACAAGCCGGATGAATATCGCCTAAAAGAACTGGGCCTGATCTCTCTCGAGCAAAGACGACTCAGGGGCAACTAATAGAAACATTCTAGTATCTGAATGGCTTCAACGACGTAGGTACCTACAACGAAACTCTTTGAAAGAGACGTTGATGATCGCCTGCCGAAAAAAAAAAACGGTCAAAAACTCAAGCATAAAGCTCGAAGAACAACCTTAAGTCAGCAGTTATTTCCATATTTCATAGTGAGCATTTGGAATAGACTGCCTTAAGACGTTGTCGGTGCGGACACAGTCAACGCGCTTAAAAATCGTTTTGACATACATTGGGAGAGGCATCCTCCACAGCTAGCTCCACAGTTTACTAAATATTTGTCTAAATGTTTGCCAGAATATGACTGGAAAAGTTCTGACAAAAAACTGGCAGTTCTGACACAAAACAATTGAAAGAATTGTTAGGGGAATATTAAGAAGCATAAACGACCAAATTTCGATGATGATGATGATAAAAGAAATCCTGATTCAGGACAACTGGGTCAACTTCTCATTAACATTGCTAAACTTGGTAGGGGTCTGTGCATACTATCAGAGAGCTTCACTATTAATTTATAGCTTAAAAATAATTCAAAATTTCAAGTGTTGCGTAAATAATATAAATAGTGCAATAAGACCATGTAAATAATAAAAAAATACGTTCTCTAGCCTAAACTATATACACGCTTTTTGCAATGAGTATTGGTTTCAGTGGACACTCTTGTAAGAAGTTAATTATTAAACGTACAGGACAAAATTAATGCAAGATGACATTACGTAGGCAATATATATATATACACACACACATATATATATATATATATATATATATATATATATATATATATATATATATATATATATATATATTTTAGCGCAAACCATCAGCGAATACATGTTTTTGTAATGAATAGTTTTTCTTATTTAGAGCTAAAGACTCCTGCTAACTGTAATTATAATAATGAGTCGGAGTCGGACTCCTAGGAATACCAGGAATTCAAGTTGGGCCGAACATCCAGTAGGTTTAGGAGAAAGAGCCAGTACTGGGATCACCCGACTCCGTAGCACCGATCAAAACAATACACACTGTGCACTAAAGCACACAGTTCTTAATAGTATTAATATTCGCTCACCAGACTGTTGCCGACGCCATAGCCACCTCCGCGTGCACACTAACGCAACCTCTCAACCGAAAAGCGACTTTGTTATTTTTACCAACACAGAATAGGTATTGCTATAACTAATAGTGTCTGTGGCTGTAACTGAAAAGAACGTCTAAGCATTAATAACGATATAATTCGAAGCATGGTATGCCATACATATTATTACCACCAAGACCCATGCCGCAGCTGTTATCACAACGAACGCCTGAACCTTTCAGTAACGGTTAATTTGAAAAATGGAATGAGGTCTAAGTTGCAAAATTCCAGCTATCTTATTTCGACGATCCTGCCATTGGGAAGTGCAGCACGCAGCAGCTTTATCAATTAATAAATTGTAGACCTAAAAACGACCCCGAATTCTAAAATCTCCCAGATGATCTCGGCCCCGCTATATACTTGAGAACTTTTGCATATTGCGACTCCAGAACCCAGCTTATAAATTCCAGTTATGGACCGCATTCCAAATTGTCAAATCCCTGAGATTCTCCGCGGCTCCACATGAAGCATTTTGCATATTGCGGGTTCATAACTCGGAGGTCTAACACACAGGGTCATGAGATGCGCGCTGCAGACCGGAGACTGTAGCGATGTCGCAAGCCAAAAGTCCTGAAATTTATGACTATCGTAATATGCTGCAGAGGATAAGAGTCTTGGGACCAATGCCAACACGGCCTGCTACTCTGCCCCCCGACCTCTGCCTGCGTTGTCTTTGGACTTCCGTCTTTTTGGAAGCACAGTGCGGAACACAGAACTTGGAATGAGTGCTGCTATAAAGGACAAACCTTTAGTTCTGAAAGTACAAAACTTAGAATAAATGGTGATAAAATGAAACACAAATTAATACTTCTGTAAGGGCATGGTAGAACACAGACTTGGAATGAGAGGCGCTATGAACTGTGCATGAATAATCACAAATTAGTAAAAAATTAGAGTCCTCGTGAAAACTTATGGCCAGCAGCGCAACACAACTCACGCGACAATACTTGAGCAAGGATTGAGCTGCAATTTCGAACAAACTTTGCCCACGCCACGCGAAATTCGTACACACAGCAAACCGTCACCAATACAGCCTCGCGCCAGTGTACTGTAAAATGCTAAAATTGAAATTCTGAGCTCTCTGCATTGATTAAAAGATGGTAGTAAATTGATTACACTTAAATGGCACAGCAATATAGATACACAACTTAGCAGTCAAAAACAACGCACTCGTCGCCATGTTCGGTTGATGATAACCTTGAAGTTTCTGTGCCAGTATAGCATATGCTCTAGCTGAGATTCAGGTACAACACATGGGCCTGTAAGTTAGGTTAGTCACGTAGTTTAGCTTACCAAAGCTATCGCAGCCCCTTCTGAATAATCTTGACCAATTCTACCATAACCTAACACATAATTAGTTCGAGGAAGCGCACGTATATACTGCAGTGGGACCAAAGATTCCCGAAGATGGCGACACCTGAACCCAATATACAAAGACCAACCATGGCTGTCAGGCATGAAGCCAGAGAACTTCTAAAATTTGATGAAATAACAAAATAAGGGGCAGCCAAAAAGTTGATTTCTCGAAGGCATAGCATTATTAGGAATGCTTTTATGACCGGACACTGGGCCTTTTGCCATAACAGACACCTTTAGGAAATGATAAATTTAAATGGCTATTGGAATATGACCATTTCAAATCGCTCTCATGTGACATTAACATCAAGACACCCATAGTAAAGTAATGTTGATAATATAATAACAAAAATAATAAGATTATTTACAAACTTTAATAAGTACTCGTGACGGACATGAGTCTTGATTACCATCAGGTAATGATGAGTTTCGGTCGCCATCAAGTAATGTTACATGACCATGACGTTAACAGTACCTACAGGGCATTGTATTACCAAGATAAAACAGCGCATAGACCTAAGCGTGGCCCTATACCGGGGTTATCAGAGGCTGCTATCAGCTATAAAGGGTCCGGAAGATGCGGAGGGAAGGCTACGTTTATTAAGCCATCACAGCACAGCATGGACCGGACACTATCGAGAGCCGGGCATGATATGCTGTCGAACTATCGGAGACCCTGTCACATCTCTGCCATATTCTCTCATGAATGTGAACGTGTCAAGCTGCACTGGCAGTTTAATCTAATCAGGACGTTATGATATTAACTAGGTGAGTTCTACCGTATGATCGGTAATATTGAATGGTCGAAATTACATAATTTAGTACATTAGCTCCATCGTTAAAAAGATGGCAGTATGCAGGGTACCTACCTACCTTATCTACCATCTTGGTCTTCGGATGAGGTCCAGGTGACGCTCCGCGCATCACTTCAAGTGTATTTATGTCTACAGAGCACGTGGGTGGCGTGGTGTGGGGACCCTGCGCTCTTTGTGCCATCGTCTTCTTTTCTCTCCTTACCTCTCGTTCGCTTTAAATAACAATGATCCAGGAAATTTTTGAATTCTATTTCGTTTATATAAAACAAACATTTGTATTTCTCATATGGATGCCGTGTCTATCGCATTCAGAGCGCATGGCCTATCCTAAAGGTGCACGCACTTTGGGAGCCTGATTTACAACCATGGACAGACGGCAGGACTAAATTTAATAAAAAGGATTAATTGATTCAGAACTGAAGCCGCCTCAAGTGTAATCGGTCTGGGAGAAGCGCCTGAAACTCCATTCAAAGTAGCGAAAGAAAAGTTTATGATAATGTTCCGGCCAAGTCGTTGCTAATGAAATTAACTAATGTTGAGACACACGGTCTCTAAATTAACCCTATTTAACTAGTCTGTTGCATTTCGATAAGGGTTTTCTGTCTCATTGCATTCCTGAACGAGGGAAAAGACCTCTGCAGATGTACCACAGGCTAGTCAGAAAAGGATCAATGCGCTGTGGTAGAGCGAGTGTGCCCAGAACGCTCCTGACTGCAGTATTGTCGGCCACACTCTACACTCTGGCACCATAACAAATTAAGCACAACCCATGAAGGAAGTTCCTCGAGAGAGGTCCCCAATTGTTTTAATTCTGTTCAAAATGTTTACTCCCTGGTACCTTTCACTTGCACTTTCGATTCAAGAGTGCATACTTACAAGAGTACATGAAAATAAGGTCAAGTTCGTTTGGACAGAGAAATACAAACTTCGAGGCTTGACTTCGCCGACATTTCAGGTAGTTACGCTGGCGTCAACTTGACATTGACCTTCAGTCAGTTACCGACGAGACTTCCGAGAAACTCAAGCTTGTTCCGTAAAATGGACTTTTCAGCCGGCTTAACGTAACCACGTGGCTTCTTAAGCTTACAACACGATTTAAAGTGCCGAAGCCGAAGCTTCTGTCTGAAGCTTGGAAGAGGTCAAGACTCAAAGTCTCAAAAAAAAAAAGGGGGCCAAACGAACGTACCCTAAATAGTTACAACTTAAATATGAAAATTGTTATAAACAAGAGGCAGGCTATACCTAGGACTGCCGGTTAGCAGTTCATCAAAGAGATGTGACTTTTCCGGTTCTAAATACCTGCCTATATCAAGCTAAAGCGAAGTTTGGTGCCAATAACTAGGGAGGTCTACGACCTACACGTGCTCGTGTTTCAGACAGCGGTGCGGCTCTGACACACCGCAGGACGACGATAATCGTATTACATGGCATACGAGTACTGCAGGGCAATGCGATATATTATACAGCAAGTAGGTAAACATTTACCATTAACGAGGTGAATCTAACCAGGAATCTCACGGTATTTACCTTTTAAAAGGTATACCTATATAACTAGAGACCGGGTTTATAGCATTTGTTCTATAAATGCTATAATGGCAATAAAGACTATGAAAAATAGCATTAAAAGCAATTAACTATTATAAGTACAAAGAATAGCACTTAACTATAATGACCATTAAAAACAGTATTTAACTATAATGAATAGGAATGCGCTGAATGATTATGAATGACTATAAATTACCATTAACATTTGGCAACACCCTAAGGTTACATATGGCAAAACTGTAGAGACTTATTGAATGAAGCAAGTCATTCAGTGATACTGGTAACTATATAGCCTACAAACATGCCTACAGTGAAGTCTACTAAACGCGCTGTTGCTACAAAATTGGTACGAGAATTTGGGAGTGACGCGTTATCAGGAGATGGTGAAAACTCGAAGTGCATTGCTTGTGACAAGCAAATGAGCTAGAGCAAAAAAATGTAACGTTAGTGCTCATCTGAGCATAGGAACAGTCTACAAGATGGCGGAATTTGTGCAGAAAATGAAATGTATAGAGCAATGTGGATGCAGCGAATGCAAATAGGAAGCAATTTAATTTAGATTTGTGAGAGGCTTTTGTTAATGTCAATATTCCTATCTGGAAATTGGAGAACAAATCCTTTAAAGATTTTCTAGAAAAGTACACGGGAAATACAGTGCCGGATGAGTTAGCTATCAGAAAATATAAGTAAATATTCATTACAACAACACCACGAGCAAAATAAGGACTAACGTAGGCAACGGTAAATTATGGGTGAGAGGTGAGGTTTGCTATGTCGCGTTGTTATGCATGCTTCGAAAAACTTGAACAAGTTGTCTTCCAATCTTGACAGTTTGCCACTGTTTTCTGATACCTAAAGTTAATTATAATAATATGGAAACTCGTTGCTCTTGACAAGTTTTTTAAATAAATGTGGTACATTCAGTAGGGTCGTGATCAGGATTACGAAATTATAAATTGACCCCCAACCAAACATATACTTTGAGTTAAACCAAATACCAGGACCGACGCTGTACCTGAAGTATGAATTATATTAACCAAACACATTAACATTTAAATTTCGAAATTATTCCCAAAACTGTCATCTAAACCCAGTCCAACCACAATAACATGCAATGCAAAGGCAAAATAATAGTGTTTTCCAGAAATGGCAAGAAACTGGCTTTAGCAGATAGGTGTTTGGGAAAAATGAACACAAACAACTTAAGGCTAATGATCGCTTTAGCCACAGTAAACTCCCGTGAAATGAAGGTACCTGCTACTGTACTCATTATGCCACTGCAAGCCTATTGCAATGCAATATGTGAATGATGATCACAATAAGTTGTGACGTCATCAGTGTCCCCATGGGAAGAAATAAAGTATTTTGAATTGAATTCCTAGGTACGCCTGGAGATATCTAAACAGCACTGGTATCATGAATACCCTTGCACGATTAAATGGAAGCAGTCACATTGTGACATCATCGTTGTCGCTAAATTTCTACTAAAAATAGGTACTGAAGTAATGCCCGTCTGTAATAATTTGTCGGTGAAGCCTCATATATGAAAGCGTGACTCCTACACAAGAGCGTGTCAACTCGCGCTATTGGAGTCATTCAATAAGACAGTCCGTCAATCAAGGCAACAACTGGCAGCCATGTTTGTTATGAAGAGCAGTAGACAGGCAGCGCGACATGAGTGACAGCGCTGACAGCATTACAATGCACCCACAGTGCCGGTGAGAGCCATAAGAGTTCCCTGATCAGTGCCATCGACGAGACCCAAAAGTTTCTCTCGGCGCAGGACACAAGGCAGTCTGCAGCAGTGGAGACAAGTACAGTTCTTTCTGAGTGCGATGTAAGGTAGTCATACTATATCAATGCTATTTAGCAGGGAGAGAGTTTGGCCCTATATCCCCAATATACTCATTTAGGTAGCTATACGGTATGTCATCAACTGCACCGTCCCTACAAATTAGTTCGCTTCACGTAGGGTTGCTGAATCGAAACCGGTATATAGAAGCAGAACATTTCTGCAGTCAGAGTCGGAAAATAATTGGAACTATGAGTCGGAGTCGGATTTGAGCTTTCCCATTCCGCAACCCTGATTTTGCAAGCATATCTAATATTAATGTACAGATAGAGTTTTTAAATAGTAAAGGAGAGCTATGGGCTTGCAACAGATTTTCTATGAGGGCTTGCTTTCTATATTATTTATTTGATGATATTATTTGATGATAAAAGAACACTTCTGGAATGAGTTGCGAGGAGGCAACTAATTTTATTCAACGCTTCATAAACAATATTAAATCCACTTATGACAACAATGAAGCTAGGTTCGAAGTCCAATTTTGGGTAACTTGCTTGGATAGTTAGAGTGTTAGCTGGAACTCTGACCTGGCCAACAAAAAGAGATTCTACGAGTACCCAAACAGAATTGTAGGCCGTCTCAGAAGCTGAATTTGTGGTTTTAACTTTCGGGACAGCCAAGATTTCTTCTAAAGTATGATATTCTCATGTAATTCTATAACTAGTCAACAGATACGAGCAGATTACCCCAGTCAGAGCTCAGAACAGTTTACGTCCATGGTTATTTTGTCGTGGTTATTGTTGCTGCTGTTGATGATTTTTGAAAGATCTAATGAAGAGTTACTTTGTTCCGAATATAGTTTCTTAAATTTACGTAAAAAGGCTTCATTGACGACTCAGTATTAGTTGTTCATTTTTTGTATTTTTGGAATCGCAGAGATAGTTGTAGACACACAAGATGACTCAGTTACAATTCAATTACAGGGTGATACATGGTCATGGCAAATGAGGCCATGACAGCGCTAACGCACTCTACTAGGTGTATAAAATAGAGGCGCACGGGGCAAGCTAGAGGGCGACTGCCTGTCGGCCCTCCAACCTCAAAAACTGACTAACTCCGTTCGATCGGGTTAAACCCTCGACAGGTCGGGTTCAACCCCCTCAACCCGCATCGTCCAATGC
>LQNS02000226.1:6023877-6044989 GCA_001587735.2 Parhyale hawaiensis
AGAGAGGAGAAGCCGTATTGGAATCTACAGCTGCAGCTTAACATACAAGATGAGTATTTGAGTGTTTCCGATAGTGGGGCTTTGCAATTCCGATGAGAAGTGTAGAAAGCGATAGGAGTGTATAATGTGTTCTTTGTATCTACGCGTAGGACAATGCATTTTGTGTGTGTCTTAAGCCCTAGGAAGAATTGTGTATCAGGAGTGTTAGACGAGCGAATATAGCGATAGGTATTTTACTTTGTTCTTATTTTACCCTCTGCTGCGCCGCATTCACTTGTCTTAAATCGTGCCTCCGCTCGTGCCATATCTTTTAACACATTCACTTCATTTTGATTAACCAGACCAGTAATAACTATTCACGGGACCAAATTAATGATATATCAATATTTATTTGACTTTGTTCCGAGAGATCTGATCGTAAGATTTATTTTGAACAATAGTGAATTTTGCCACGCTACCCTTTCCTCAATTTGAGATTGCAATATAATTATTAAGACTTTGCATTTTACTAGTTTTCAAGAAATCTCTTTTAAAAATTTGGTAAAGCATAAAATTCAGATCGACATATTCAGCAACAAAATAGAATAACACGTCAGTTCAATTGACCGCGGCTTACAGTTCGACCAAAGCAAATTGCATACAGTACAGGGGATAACAATATCTCCGCAACAGCTGACATTTGACCTCTTCAGAGCAGTGACTAAACTTCTTTATTAGCACGCTGCCTACTGCGTGTAACTTTCGCGTTTCTCTATATCCTGGATATGAAAATCATTGATGATTTTATGAACAGGTAAGAGAAGTTGTTTAAATAAGTGAGATGAACCGATCATCGACACCATTGAGACAAGTAACTTTAACGGTGGGGAGGTTTGTTCTCCCAGATTTAATGCACATGCAAAGAGTTTCATTAGTAGGTACTACCTATTATAATCAATACACAATTTTCTAGCTTCTTTCTCACAAATGGAAAGCACCTTTGCAGTCCACTGGAACGGGGAGAAGCAACTGAGCCCCTTCACTGCATTACCAGTAAAATGGTAACTTACTTAGCTGCATTCAGTTGGTTGTGGATACTACCAATGCCGTTAGTCACAAGTATGCCGTTAGTCACACGAAACCTTGATGGCATTGCCGCTCTCATTGCACAGAGCATTTCTGAATTTTAAACCAATACTTTAGCGTCACAATAATATAATGGAGTATTTGTTTCTCGAGCGTACATTTAAATAAAGTAACTATAGAGCACGAAGAGAGCGCATACCTCGGCCAAGCGAAGCAACCGTAACGAAAAATTCAAATTTGCACTGAAAACATGATTTTCTTTGTATCAACTCCAAAATCCTATGAATTTTGCCTTTTGATACTATTAACAGTTTGCGTAGTTTTCCTGAAGATCTGTTCATAATTTTTTGAGTTAAGCTGCAAACAAACATTATGACAAACATACGTCAAACATACAAACGAACTAACCGATCCACACCAAAATTTGATCATTTATGTCTTTTAATATTACTAAAAACCCCTGTAAATTTCATAAAGATCCATGAAGAACGTTTTGAGTTATAGCGCCAAAAAGCATAAAATCATATTCATCGACAAGCACACGAACGGACAAACAGATCATCATAAAAATTTAGTCATTTGCTTTTCATAATGAACCTAGCAACTCATGTAAATTTCATGAAAATTCGTCCATAACTTTTTGAGTTATGGCTTAGGCAAAATTGAAGCAGACAAACAAACAAACGGAAGAACGGATCTGCACCAAATGTTAATCATCTGTTCCTCCTAACATACCTAACAATCTCTGTAAATTTCGTCAAAATCCGTCCATAACTCTGTGAGTTATCGTGATGACAGACGGACAAACATGCAGACAGATAAACCCGACAAAAACATAACCTCCCTGGAGCAGGTAATTATCAATTCGGTCAAACCCAACCTTGGAATCCGGAAATCACAGGTATATAGATCTACCGTCCACGAAGTGATGTATGACCGGCTTAAGTGTAAATATAGCCATTTCCATTCCATCTTGTGCATTGAATCCAAACAGGACCTTTAACTATAGTTATCTGGAGTCATCATGCACGACGATATTTGTCTTTTCAAGCACTAGTTCTACCACTATCGAAAGAGACGAAGCCACTGGTTTGAGGCGATAATTGATTGCTCTCGCTCGTCACATATTTTAGGCTATTATGACTATTGGAGATATTATGCCCTTCATTAAGTCACCAGGAAGGAAACTCAAAGTCAAGCACCTGGCGAGAAACAAAGTTTAGTACCACTCCTCTATGTGATTTAATCTGACACACAACGTTTGCAACCACTTTTCTATTAGATACGAAAAGTTTACTGCCACTCGTGGGTCGGACTCGGCCCGGCATATGGGCATACGCATTGTTTGCTACCATTATTAAGTCGCAGATCCCTGACGCAAGACAAGTTTGCTACCCCTCTTCAGCCTAGCTGGTGCAATGGCTACTCCTTTTTTCCCGTTAGATATCGTACAACATAAGCACCAAGAAAGTCATTCTCCAGAAGAGACAAAGTCTAGTTTTTTTGTCCGGTCCGACAAAATGCCTTCGCATATCAACATTCCAGTAAACCAGGGTTATACTTTGCTACAGGGGTCACACTGCCAAACTGGTTAGCTGGTTTTCTCAAATTGTATAATGCAAACGGAGTCTGAGAGTCATTATCCTCGTAATATATGAAATTTATTAGGAACTTCTAGGCAAACTATCAGATCTCTTCCTTTTCTACAATTTCATACAACCGGCTGGGCTAAGCTCCCTGGAGAGTAGCTAAGTAACACCGGTTCACGGTACTACCTACCGATGTCAGTGGAAGTTCAAGGCTTGTAGCCTCTCAGCGCAAATATGGATAGTACTGCCGTGGGGCGCAAACTGATCCATTAGCGGGGCCGCGGGCCCAGGTGGGAGAGCGGATGGCCCACTCCTCGAGTGTTGCAGGAGGCCCTGCTGATAAGATAGCGAGACTTAGGGGGCCACGAGCAGCTGCTACGCTTCTCTATAGGTGCCTGTTTACAACCGGGAAATATATTATTACCTGAGGCATGATAAACTGAAGGAAGTGGGTTAGCATTGTGATGCAGGAGATACGGTGATGTCAGACTGATGTTCTGTGACACCCGAGCCATGTAGTATTGACACGGAAACTCCACCTTCGGCAATGCAATGACTTAGAAACACTTCCTTCGCTAAGGTTCAGCTATACGAAGAGTCCATTCTTGGCATAGTATATAAACAGATTTTTTTTATTTGGTAAAACATTTACCGAACGTTTCACTGTACCGCGAGCAGGACTGTTTCATAAAATGCTGTGGCATATTCGAAATTCCACTGATATGAAAGTTTAAGAATTAAAAACTTTGCTGAATTCTCATTTAAGAAGTAGGTATACCAGATAGATCAGCGGTTACGTGCAGTGTGGAGATAATTCGCTGCTGGCTCTCTTAATTTGATCGCTAACTGCAATCCAACAAAAGAAACCCAGCATCGCGACGCCACACACGGGATGTGACGGGAAAAACGTCACCCGGATTTTGTCCGAAGACTCACAAGGAAAGCGAATACTTCAAAGGCTTCATAGGTATTCAACAAAGCACCGATACGTAATTCTAACTTCGAAAACTCTTAACACGGATTCTGTACCTTCAGTACAGTTTTGATACAAAGGCTCGACCGATCGGTAAAATTTACGAAACAGTTCGATCATGTCACCCTGCCACCACGATTCCAGAGGATACATCTGCTGTCCACTCTTGTGCATTGCGAAAAAAGCCCATCTACTACACTGAGGATGATTCGTAACGGACATGGCTACGAACTATGCAACATGCACGGTTGGAGGCAGCGCGCACTGTTAAAAGAGACAAGAGCCATATAGTGGGCGGCAATGGTGACTGGGACGTAAAAAAAATGTTAGGCTTCTCTGTTTTTAATCCAACTCTAGTGATAAGCTCTACTTCGCGTTTAGTATCACGTCATGTCTTGACATCCCTCGCGATCATTTCCACCACTGAGCTTATTCTTTCCTCTTAATTTCCTTCTTAAATATCTAAATGTATTGACACAATGGCAACAGCTCATAGAGGGCTGGAGCGTAAACCCGGCTGCTGTCTGGGAATAAGGCTGTTGCCAGCTATCTAATCTAATCTCACGAGTACTTAATACTTGACATAAAGTTAATCATTTTTTATTATTAAATGACGAACACAAAACTGATGAGCCACATCCAAGACGTCACAATATTTGCGTAAGATATAAGTAAGAGATACAATAATTCTATAAATGGACGACCGCGAATATGTGTATTATGAGGGAAGCTGTCACTATATCATAGCAGTGTGAAAGGACTATAATGACAGTCGGTGCATTGACCTGGGAGTACTGCACCAGTGCACAATTCCATACCTACAGGGATAGCTAATTGCAGTTTATCTTTGATGAAATACAGGATGCTTAAAGAGGATTACAGGAATTAGAGTAACCATTCTCTAGTTCATGGACGAACAGCAAGTATCCCGGCAAGGAACTGTGCTTGCGCATCCAAATTAGTAGCCTATCAAGGGAGGCAACTGCAACAGACAGTGACATAAGAATGAAGCTTAATTGTTCTTGACTATAGAGAAAAAGCAACGAAAGAAATAACGGCAGGGAAAAAACTGAAACACAATTTCGCGAGCATCAGTGAGAGAACTATTGAACTGAAATTTGGGAGAAGGTTAGACAATCGTGAAGAAAATGATGCTAAAAGACAAAATAGAAAAATACAAATAAAATTTGACAACTATAAAGGAAAAGCTCATCAAAAACAACTACAGGAAATATGCTGATAAACAAGGACAAAATACTGATCAACAAGGGAAAAATGCTGATCCACAAGAAAAAAATGCTCATCAACGAGAAAAAAACGCGCACCTCAGACGACTAACAGCCGAGTGAATCATGATGACGTGCGAATCTGAAGCAAAAATAGCAGAAATTTCCGTAAGTTATTTTGAAGAAATTGAAGGGAATATACAGTAGGTGCTAAAATAAGAAACTATACATAAAATTGTAAACTCTCATTAAGTAGCCAACTTACAATGCATACATGTAACAATATATCAATACATAAGTGTCCGCTGAATAATAATAATTAAGTGGCACAAAATATAAGAAAATGAAAGCTGGAGCATACCTTTAGGTAACTACACACACACACACACACAAACACTGCACCATTTCTATATTCGTATGCATGCAGCAATGAGGTATTATATAAGAAAACATGCATACTGAAAATATAAAAAGAAAAACATAAAGTCTACAACTTATTGCGTTCAGCTGCAACTGTTCCTACATCTACAAGCAAACAACCCGAAGATAGAAAATATACGTGCATAACAGATAGTGCTAGTGCTCGAAAATAATGGCGCTAATTTTGTATAAAGACGACAAAAAAAAACTGAAAATTTAATAAAGCATTTTATACCATACGATCATTGTAATATAGCTATACGATAAAGTGGGCTTGTTGCAACGATGAGGAACTGGAAAGTGAACTAATTTCATTAAATCTACACCATACGATCTATGTAAAACATACTTCACCCGTTGCAATGATGTGAGACGAAGAAACTCTTACGTGAAAATATCATAAATATATGCAGCACAATCCTCGTAACCTAGGCACTACACGAATTTGATGAATCATGAGCAACAGAATACAAAGGAAGAAGAAAAACCACGAGACACATTAAGTATTATATAATGCAGAAGAAATATTCACTAGATACCTCCTCCGATTCGTTAAGAATTTCATCAAAATTCCATTAGAAAAGATTACGAAATCAAGATAAGATAATGGAGGAAGATAAAAAAACTCGAGAGCCCGTGCGAGACGGCAAAAAATCAAACGTATTGAGATTTAAAATAAAAAAAAATCAGAGATCTAACCAGACATGATGTCACGCGTCTCCCGGGAGCTCATCAAGGTAACAGGCTTGCCTGGCCTCTTCGGATTTATTCCTTTATTTGTTTATGTATACAGGGAGCGTGGGACCATGCGTAGGAATTACCAAAATGACACCGAGTTGTCTATTTGGGCCCATAGTCATATTATGTACAAGGAGCGTTTCCCCATGCATAGGATGCAAAGAAATTTGTAATTTAGGCGTATTTATTTCATTTTTATTTATGGACGGATGATAGCTCCATACTAACGAAAGAATGAGCCCAACAAAACTTTGTTACTTACTTAGGCCTAGGTTTTATATATCATCATTTATTTATGTAGGGAGCGTCGCCCTACTACTATGCAAAAAGGAATTACCATGCGGCAAGATTTTGCTGTTCAATTAGTCCTATTTGTTTATTCATTCATTGAAGCAGGGAGCGTTGCTCCAGACATAGGAAATGCCATAACTAAAGTTTCTTAATTATCAAGGCATCGTTATTTATTCATCCAGGAAGCGTTGCCCAACACACATAGGAATTCCGACCCAAACTAAGTAAGATCCTGATGAGACGTTCAAATCAAAATATCATACACACTCAGATAATGCCCTATTTTCTATTTAATGAAACAAAATCGTAGAAACTGTTTAAAACAGTTAGACTATAAAAAGTTAAAAGCAAGCATTTCTCACTAAACTCAGCTTAAAGAACTACATTTTTTGGTCTGAAGCCCTGAACATATGTAGTATATATTTTTAGACTAGGCCTAATCTATGCCACTGGAGCTTCCACGCAACATAGGAACACTCAATATAGTCTCAGAGGCTTCGATTCTGCTTACAAAGCTATTTCCGGAAGAAACGCTAGGTGATACTGTTGTTACCGTCTATTTCTATCGTGACAAAAGCGAAGAAATCTCATCTGTGCCATTTATATTCAGTACAGACCAGGCAAGCACCTTTCGGGGGATGCAAAGTAGGCAGAACCACCTTGCAGGCAGTTATATTTTATAAGCCAGCGTAGGTAATTATGATCAACAGTTAGTACATGTATAAAGCAGAAACGCAAATTAATACTTTTTTTTACATCAAGTAGACATGATTTACATCTGCCATTTAAAAGCTGCAATTAAGTCACGTTATCTTGGTGAAAGACAGATAATCAAAGAGACAGACAAACTCGACAAAAACGTAACCTCCTTGGCGGAGGTAAAAATGCAGAGCAACAGCAGAACTTTACGGTTAGAAACTAAAGAAAGAAATTAATAAAAGTTGTAAAAACGTGCGAAAAAGCGTGATGTAAGAAAAAAACAGCGGTTGTGTGATTATATGAATGGCGCTTCTGTTAAAAGTCTTTGGCTGTGTTGTGAGAAAATAAAAAAAAAAACAAGTATAAGGAAATGCAAGGTTTTCTACTTTCAAGAAATTGTTGTTCATCTCATTAGTTTATGGAAACAAATTTTAAGATCTTGCTTGCAAAGCTAAATGAAACTACTTTTGGGTGTTTAGTTAAGAACTATGAAAACTTTTTAACATCATAAATTTGGAGATGAATTTGAGTGAAATTTGAAACGCCCGGCCGCTGAGAGGCAAATCCGTTTCGACTTTAAGTTAGATACATTCGAAAAAGACTACTAGCAAATGTTTTCCGATGCCGTGAATTTTTTGAAGGTAATGATAACTATTCATTCTACAACTATTTCCGCACTAAAAAAAGAAGTAGATTTTTATTTTGGAAAAGTAGAGTTACAATAGGAGCAGAATTACTCATCAAAGAGTTAATTTCGTCACTTGCCTCAATAACTATTGAAAAAAAAACTGACTAAATTGGGCCAAGCTCCTTCATTAGAGTAGTTCTATGACGAAGTAACAGGTATCTTTGTCATAATTAAAAGAAGAAGAGACTTCCTCTACAATTAGGCAAATATAATTTTCAAGAAAACTAATTACCTGAATATTTTCCACATTGTGTCAAAAGTTTTGATAATGTCTCCTCAAAGCACATCATCACAACACGTGCTTGGTACAGACGTACCCCGCCTCACTAGGAGCACTCGTTGGCACAGTACGCCTATTTTCATCACAGGGCCTAAAACGAAGCGAAAGCGAGGATGAATCGGTAACTGTGCCGTGTATGTCGACAGTATCTGTCGTACCTCCTTCCTGTTGTGTGAGGTTGTGCAGTGTTGGGCTTTCCGCGAAGACTCTTTATATTTTGTGATAAAATTGGCTCAGCCGTCACGACTACAGCAGGGTAACGGATGAGAGGTATCGTCCAATATTAGGCGACGAGCGATTTCAGTGGAAGCGTATAGAACTAAAAACGTACAATATATAGATTGCGTTGGGATAAAACAGTAAAGTGCCAATATAACAACGCAAACGAACAGCTTTCTGCAACGTTGACATGTTGGCGTAGAGTCTGCAAACTCTCCTAAATTCTGGTTTAATATATATATGTATCATATGAAAGTGTACTCGTCTGCCTAATTTGAAGCCACTAGGCTAGAAGCATCGCACACAACACGAATAATCATATGGCAATTTACCAGCGCATCTTACTTAACAATTGCCTTCAGCGTACACCTTAAAGCTGTGTGCAAGAAGCATCTAAACTAAGCCCGGTACCGTGGCAGTGTGAGAAGGGAACAATCCTTTCACTGAAACTACACTCCTACGAACAATTTATAATAAACAGTTCAGTTTCTCTGCAAAGCAGCTTGCCATTTGTCCTACATGAATATAATTGACGGCACCGGAATGATTTTTAGAGTTGCGAGCTAACGCAATGGAATCACGTAATAAGACGCGACTGTACAATAAACAGAAAAACAAGGGGTGGCCTTGAGGAGGGAACAGCGCGCCCACACAAACTCCTGCGCTGCTCATGACAGCTGCAGGATCACGTTACGGCCCGGGGCACCGAGCGGATTTATTGCGTCATGGTAAGGCACCTGCCTCGTGTCTGCAACACTACAGGCGAAACTATTGAAACTACCTACGACCATGCGATGCAGCAAGTTATTGTATCTGCGCTATAACGCTACAAGGCAGTGGTTCTCAAACTTTATATATTATTAATTAAAATACTTCGGCGCACTTCGTCCGGAAATAATAGAATTTACCCGAACAGTTTTACACATAGCCCTTACCGTAGCTGCCTCACATTTTGTGCTGGAAAAAATCTTATTAGGTGCCTGTATTGTTTTCGTAGATCACCGCGGTGAGCTACGGCGCACCGTTTGTAAGCCAGGTGCACAGCTGTGAAAGGTAGGTAGTCTGATTATTATTAGATTCAGTGCTTTACGACACCAGAATAGGTAGTCTGATGATGTGATATGCAGCACGATAGGGAGCAGGTGAGGATACCCCGACTTGTACTAATAATATGGACATAACACGAAACTAAAGCCGAATTCACATTACAATCTTTTGTTTCTCGCACAGAACATTCGAATGTTTCGTTGCTTCCTTGTAAAGAATACAAAAGTGTGTAACTTGTCGATTTTCAATTCAGTGCACACTGGAAACAATATCCCAAACTTTACTGCTGAACCTCGCTAAGCCGATCGACTTAGCGGCTAAAATTTTAGCCAATCATTTGGTAAACGCACAGCTGTGTTTGCAAAGACGCAATAAAACATTCGGACACTTTGCATTGCGTACGGTGAACAAACGACTATATTGTGAATCCGACTTAAACGATGAGAGACATGAAGCCATAACAAGTAACGGAGTACCCAGCCGATGAAGTACCGTAGGTACTTTATGATAGGGAACCTGCTGCGTCCCTACTGTCGACTGAAGCTGAAAGACGTGGTATGAAAACAATACTTCTTACAATGTATTCGAAGGTGAATGTTAGGAAACGATTAGACGAGCTCCTGTAGGATGAGACAAGATACGGTAGGATAGAGTACGGTTAGAACAAGGATGGTGATGCGGTTCACTATTATTATCCTTGGGGTTAACCGAGGTACCTATCTGCGCGTCAGAACTGTTAGGAAAGCGTAGAATGGGTTCTGGTCGCGACCACCACAAAAATCGTCGCCGTTGTAAGATTGGTGGGTGAAGGCAAAAGAGTTGTCGGCCGCCAGCATTTCCCTTCGACACCAACAGAACAAACAAAAGGAATTATGACGATGACATAGCTGAATTAAGATAATACCAAAGACATTGGTTGCAAGGAATACCAGTATACTAAAGTGCAGCACTACCATTTAAAATATAGGTAAAGTCAAATACCTAACTGCGAGCCTGGCAAGAAATCGCGCACGCACAGGGAGTGTCAAATGGATACTAGCAGCACCGGGCAATGGCGTTGTAACTGATGGTGCGCTAATACGCTATATAAAATACCGGGCTTTGTAAAAATCCTGACCTGTTTTAATAATTTGCCATACGAAGTTATATATATTTATAATGAAATAAATCAAGATTTGTAATGTATTAGTTGATTATGATCTAAACAACATTGCTATTCAATAGGACCTCCATTGGCAGCAATGACACGCCCTAATCCTGGTCGTAAGTCCTTACACACATTACGGGTGTAGGTAGTCCTTCCTCATCTGGGCCCAAGTGCGATTCACAGAGGCTTTCAGCTCTTCAATGTTGTTGTGGCGATCTTTGCATGCTTTACTCTCGATCTGCGGTCATACGCTGTAGTCTAGAAGATTGAGATCAGGCTACTGTGGGGGCCAGAAGTCTTTGGGCCAGAAAGTAATATTTTGGCTCATTCAAGTTTTGGACGGTTTTCGACGTCTGCGCGGGTGCACCATCTTGCTGAAACACGTAATCTCCATCTTTGATGATTTTTCTGTTCCAAGGAAGAACTTTTGTGACCATGATATCCCTGTATTCAGCCCCAGTCAACCTGTAATCGCCTTTGAACCACACTGGAGGTATTCTCTCTCCATTGGAGGCCACAACGCCAAGCATCATCACAGAGGCCAGATGATTTGTTGTGGAGACATAACGAACATCAGAGATGTCTCGGCCAAAGCTCACAACTCGATCGTTCTGTTTGTTGAAGACAGGATCTACGGTGAAGGTCTTTTCATCTGGGAAAATGATGACTCAATTTCCTTGACTTTTCAAGTTGTTAAGAAGGCGGGAACGTCGCTCTTGGCGCTTTTTAACCATATCAGCAGTTAGCAGCGGTCTTTTCTGACGCTTTAAGCTCTTTCCACCTTCACTCTTTACAGCTTTTGACACGGTTGACACAGAAATCTCCTTCTTCTTCGCAAGTTCAGTCATTTTGAGTTTCGGATCTTTTTCAAAGGCTCTTCGAACATTCTTCCGTTGAATAACTTGTGGTCTGCCTGAACATGGTCGATCTTCGAGGCTTTCAATATTGTTAAGGTGCTTTTCGACCAGTTTCACCGTTGATAAACTGACATTTTACGACCTAACAATGTCCACCTTCTGGTGACCCGCGCGAAGGAGAGCTGCTATCTTTATCCTTTTTGTTTCCATTACCAACACTGTATAAAAATGAGCGCTGTTACCAGTTATTATAATATCTGAAATAGTTTAGGAATGAATCATTGTCAATAAATTTCATCAAGTCTTTAAAATGAGTTTCACTCTTTGAAAATACAAAACAGGTCAGGTCTTTTGCAAAGCCCGGTATATGCTGTAGCAACGCTGGTGTAGATATTGATGGAATAAGGAAATGAACCAGAAATCGCCAGCTAGCATGGCAGTCGCCAGGTGGCAACAAACACGTCGCCAGCTGGCAACTCAAAGCTTCAGGTACGCAGCTGGCAACGTATCCCAGCGGGCCAGCAGCAGCTCAAAGCCAGGCCTGGGCAGTCGCCAGCTGCCAGCTGGACACAACACAAACGACATCCATGGAGCCAGCAGGCAGGTGCCATAAAATAGACCAGTGGCGGCTCGTGGAGCGCATTGCAGAACTGCAGCCCTCGCATTTTATCCCCATTATCACATTCAATACAATAAATTCTCTTTTCTTTTATTTAAAGGCTCGAACCAAGAACAATTACGACATTGAAAGTTCTCGGTACCATAGAGTAAACTGTGGGGTGCTACATTCTACAGTGCCTCTCTGAGTCGCCACTGCAATAGACAGAAAGGTACCAGCCGACACCGCAACAAAATTAGCACTCGGTGTTGCCATGTGATGGCACAGCGGTCCCACCAAACGAGAGGTCGTTTGCATCAGACGGGCGGCAGAGGTCACAGGAAGAAGCACGCCACCAGTTCGCTCCCTGCATGCCCATTGTAAATAGTCCAGGGGCCGCGATATGCAGGCTAGCACTGCCGCCGTTCAGCGTTAATATGCTATTAAGAGTCAACCTCAAGTATATAGCCTAGCTATGTCAAAGGGAATCCTTCACATTATGGTGGCGGTAAGAGTAAAACTCAAGCATATCTGCTATAAGGAATTCATCGTTTTATGGTGATGGTAATAATCAGCCTTCGGTATATCCGCCATAGCGAATTCATCATGAGACAACGTTTGGTAGATGTTTCAGACATAGAGACTCCTTTACATTTTTGTGATGACAGGAATGAGTGTCAGGTACTGCCTTCTTCCCAATAAATGAAAATTCTTTTAAGCTCGAGTAGAACAAATACAACAGAGGTTTCATTTTCACCAATACATGCATGAGCCAGATAAAAAAAGTACCCTAGATTCACTCCGAAAATTATAGATATTTGTTTCGACCAGCATTCACACTTCAGCTCCAGGGGCGTTCACAAATTCTGTGCGAGCTGCTTCCAAATTAACACGAGTTAGAAAGTACTAAAAATAGCTGCAATTTCCTCATTTTTTCACCTCTTGAAAGATAAACTGAAAGAATTCACTCAAGAACAGAGTGAGCCGTAAAAGGACGCTTGCAATTGGGAGCTGCTTGAGGTCGACTATACACTATAAGAGAGTCGCTATGCAGGCAGGCAGCAGTGTGGCCTCTCCATGCGCCATTATGGCGACGGCATTAACAAGAGCTACGGACCTGTCTCGATACGGTATGGAGGCACCTGGCCAAAGGATCTGCAGCACAGCTCCGCACTTGGTATCCCTGCATGGTTTGGGCATAACCCTCCTTCGTGATCTCATTTGAAACCGATGTCACTTGCAGAAATCACGTTAGATTTTTGTTTCATTGCTGTGAATACGCTACAGCTTTAGAAGCTGTTGTCATTCGTGCTTCTATTTACAAGAGACCTCATTTGCACAAGTACGGTTATAACTGTAATAAATAGTACAAACTTCAAGAAGCTCTCTCATACTGTATGTATTTGTTACATTTATAGTCGGCTTGATTTGCAGAAATCAGTTTACAACTGTTATAAATAGGTACTAAGTAAATTTAGCAAACTCTCAAGGGCGTTACACTTACAAGTGATCTTACATGCAACTGTCAGGTTGGCATCCGCACTATTAACAGACGCTCACTGATGAAGACTCGAGAACAAAGATCAACGAAAGAACAAAAATACAAGAGCAAGCGTCTGCTACCTCTCTGAGGACAACACCGGAAGTCCCCCCCGGTGGGATAACGACCGCGGCGGAGGCAACCTTTTCAATCACCCGCTGCTGAGTCATCCTCAGGCAACATAGGCCTATATGTGTTTTATACCGTATCAGTTGTTTAGCACACATTTAGTTGATCTAATCAGACACACTTCCGCTGGGTGTGGGCGACTGAGCACGAGCTGGGGCGGTTCCAGCCGCCCGGCTCAACCGATAAAATCTAATCCGATTAATTTAATAAGTAGAAAAATAGAATCATGAGCGCTGCATTCGCTCATGATTGAATATTATAAGAAGTTGAACCTAATCGGACTGGATTATAAAGTGGATAGGGGCGAAAAACGCTAGGTATGTACCTACTGCGTGTACCTCGTCCGAAGACCCTCAACCCCAACAAAATTTGGAACCACCCTGCAGAAACTGAATTACGACTTGAGCTTCTGCAGCAACCATGTCTCTTGGTGGCAAATGTATCATTTAAATTGAACGGTGCAATTGGGAGGATCAATATAGCCACACTCACCTCTTTCAATAGCTACCTCCGCCAAGGAGGATAAGTTTTAGCCGAGTCAGTCTCTCAGTCTGGCTGTTTGTCTGTCTCCAAGATAACGTAAAAGTAATGGACAGATCTTTACTACGGAATTTACAGGGAATGATAGGTAAGGTAGGAGGAACAGATGATTAACTTTTGGTGACAATCCATTCATCCGTTGTTATTTGTTCATCCGTTGTTTATTTGTTTTCCTTAATGTCATAACTCAAAAAGTTATGTGCGGCTCTTTATTGTACAAGAGTTGTTAGGCCTATAATACGAAGAGTAAATGACCAAATTTTTGTGACGAGTTGTTTGTTCGTTTGTTTGTTTATTTGTCTCGGTGTTTGATTTATGTATGTCAGCAAAATAACTCAAAAGTTCTGAACGGATCTTTATGAAATTTACAGGATTGTTAGAAACGTTAAAAAAACGTAACTGATCAATTTTTTTTTGTGACGATCGGTTCGTTCGTGTGTTTGACTAATATTTGTCAAAAGTATAACTAAAAAAATTGTAAACGGATCTTCATGAAATTTGTACGAATTAATAGAAACGTTGAAAGATACAAATGACCAAGTTTTAATGATAATCGGTTTGTTCGTTTGTGTGTTGGACTAATGTTTGTCAAAACAACACTCATTCTCTTACGGATGGATCTTCAAGATACTTACAGAACATTTTATTACTGTCAAAAGGCACAAATGACCACATTTCTGTGCTGATAAAAAGGAAATCACATATAGTTTCAGAATCAATTTGAAATTTTTGTTAACGTTTCTTTGCTTGGCAGAGGTATGCGCTCTCAGTGTACTCTAGTATTTTAGATGCTTCGGGCACACGAGGTGCGCGAAGTTAGACGGGATGTGTTATATTTGAAGATTCAAGTAAATGTGGGTTAGGTTATGTGCGGTGTGTAATATTTGCATCAGTTAAAAGAGGAGTGTTGAGTTAGATATGGTGCGTTGGATTAGCCCAGGGATTTTTAGTATTTATACGAGGTGAGTTGCATGGTTAGACGAGATGCAATGGGTAGACGAGGTGTGTTGGGTTAAACTATGATTGATGCAAGCAAATGGAAGAGAGAACTGTTAGATAAGCGTAATATTACCCTAGTTTCCGTTAGTTTAATCTAAAATCAATCAAGCAAGTGGAAGGTATCCTTTACAAAAGAATCTCAAACGCAAACATGAGCAATGAAAGGGTGCCACTGAAACATTTTTGCAGTCATTTTTTAACGATAGTGCTCACTCAATGACTAACAGCGTATGACAGGAAGGAAGCAAGGCTTGTTCTCCCCAAATTTTAATTCATATTTTTATTGACTACATCCGCATCCAACTGAAAAAAGCAGGGCAAGGTTACATTAACGGTAAAACAATGCCCTCAGTACGGTGACTACCTGGCGATAGCCTGCCCTAATTTTCTCGGGTAACAGTATCTGTTCTCAAGCCGCAAGAGCGAAGCTGACAAACTTTGCATTGAGTATACAGAAATGCAGTGATAACACTTTGCATATATATACGCTAAACTCCTGCGCTGTATCCTGAAAACCAAGAAATATTCTGCTATTGACAGTATAGAGCTCATTTAAGTAAAAAAAAAAAATTCTAACCTGGGTCGTCAACTGTGGCCAAAAGCTGTAAATCAGGATAAAAATCCCTTCAACTAGTTGCTAACAGTCCTCCGTAATAGTTCTGGCTAGAAACAAGTCAGCAGGTAGGTATCTACGGTGGCAGCAAATACTGTAACAAGACGAAGGCCAAGCAATGGGGGGCACCGTCGCCTATCATATTAAGAATGATACGATATTTCTTTGACTTGAAGGTAACTTACGTGAAAAAAAATGCTACTTTTCGTACCTTGTGTTGTTTCCAACGAGTGCCTAATAACGCTTGATACGGTACTCAAGGATCGTACAGGAGGTAGGTTATCACACTATAAGACTGTACTCTTTCGCTGCAGCATATGGTATATTGTCGCAGAATAATACAGAGTGCACCGTGCCACCCATGCCATGAGTCAAAAATAAAAAAGACCAGTGCAAAATTTTTGAGCAGTATAGAGTCTTTCAAGCTAATAAATACTTACCGAGTGATCCTCGCCACCCTTGTTATGAGTAGGAGCTCAGAAGGGCCAGCGTGAAATTTCGTAGTCACAATGCCATCAAAGGACAGCGATACAAGAGGGCATCCAGATCTCAGCATCATCATCAAAGGGGAGCAATTTACAAGATCGTCGCGTCATTATAACTCCATCAATTTGCTTGCACAAGATCGCCGCAGCATCAAAGCGCAGCAATTTGGAAGAAGACCGTCGCATCATCAAAGCGTAGCAATTTGCATTAAAATTACGGCACCATGGGGATCCGCACAAAGAAGCTGCCAGGAAAGAAGCGCCATCTGTCGGAGACCGTAATTGTGCAGTGAGTTCGTACACAAAGTAATTAATGTAAGAAACGAGAGTCATTGCCGCACAGGGTAGCAGTTCGCCTTTGTTCCATATGTTTCTCTACGTCTTCATTTCTGGATCGTCGTATTCTGTTTTTGAATGCTTTTCTCGAAGACGATGTTTAGGATTTAGGTTAGGTATCGTTTGTCTTTATTTGTGGATAGTCTTATTTTGTTTTCGAACACTTTTCCAGGATATAGCTAACGTTGAGGATTTAGGTTAGATACCAAACTTTAGTTATTTGCTATCTTTCGCCGTTATGAATTTATGACATACGCACTAGTGCTCCTTTGAATAATTGCACGTCTCAAAACACGTGCATCTGAGATAGTACAGCAGTTGATAAGAAATTCAAAGTTTTAACGAATTTACGGGGAACCCGAGGCACGTAGGGCTCACCATCCTAGCAAAGCAGAAGCGCCGCGCGCAAGATGGCAAATTTCACTCTACTACAGAGTCCGCAAATACCGAACAGCCGATTAGCTATACAACCTGACTTGCTACCCTCTCTACAGGTACCTCACTCTTCTGCAGCAATGGGGCTGAAAGCCCATCTGATGGAAGTCGTGGCTAAACTCGTCAGCCTGATGCAACGTTGTTACGGTCTTTCGTCCCCGATGCGTTCCCGCGTGGAATTCGGTGCTGTTCGGCGGTGGCGCGGGGCTGCTGGGGTCAGCCGTAAATGTCATGTTTTAACACGTGGGAAGAACTTGACAGTAGCACTTCAAGTTCACCCGTCTCATGGCGATCAGTCGTAATAATAGTAAACTAATGATAAATTTGATGATAATAATAAACAGTTTTTTTGGAGATGACGTATGATTTATACGAACATTGGATAAAAACTCACGGCAAGCTGAGCTAATATTACAGAAACTATCCCCCGCAGCGAAGCCCGCGTTCTAAGCAACACATCACCGGACCGTCAACATAAGCTACAGTCATATACCAATCCGTCGGACCCATATGGAGGGTCTGCAACAGGGCGTGGTCTGCTCAGCTGGCCCCTGTCTTCCATTAATGGAAAGCAACAGAGTATGTGAGGCTGAACGCACTGATGTATCAGCTAGTGAACTCGAGACCGTCTGTATTAACGAACTTGCTGCATGGTGGCTACACAGATATTATCTTATGCAATATATAAACACTTTTTGATGAAGTCACTTGTGTCTTGACTTACGACCTAGCACACATGTATGAAGCAACTTTCTAGTGGTTACATAGCCTAGGTATTGTCGGATGTAGCGAGTAGGTATCTTCTAATGATAAACGTGGACATTTTGATTTGAAAGCTTAGGAAAGTCTGTATTAGCCCTTTTTATACAGGGCAACACGTTTCTTACGTCCACCATTTTAATCAAGGAAAGGTCATCATATCACGATTTTATAGATTATAATGTTTTGATTAGGTACCTACACTGAACTGTTGCACGTCTGTATTAACCGACATTTTAGAGCGTACACAGATGTTAGCATGCGCATCTCATAATTAAAAATGCATTTTTTACATATTCCTATCGTGAGCTTCACAAGACACCTCCCAAAATGAAGTAACTTCTTTTACGCAAGCTTCATGTTAAAAAAAATCTGCCAATAGCCCCAAGTAGAGACAAAGCCTTTTACCTCATTGCTTAGGCATGAAAAGAAGCTGATATTCATATCACTTAGACATTTAAGCAGGATGATATGGAAGGAAGCCATTACAGAATCAATTCATAGATCTGAATGCAACAAAATAATAGGCTACACTTTTACGCCTTTATTGTTTCCAATTAAAACAATATACAGTAATACAATGGCTACGAAACTAAAACCTAGAACTGAAAACAAACCCATAAAAAGTGTTGCACACTTATTAGGCACAGAGCATTTAAATGTCACTATAGTTATGTATACAATAATTCCTAACATAACATAACGATAAAGAAATACTAGGAACCACAAAACCTATACCATATAGACTACACCATGCCATAGATTACACCATATCGTGATGAACTCTATGGCTATATAAATTACGCAACGGTACGGCTTATTGATTTTTATTTAACAACGGGCCTGGAGCTGACTATAAATATAAGGAAGCTACAGCAAGACAGTGCTGTAAGTGCCGCCCTCATGACACAGGGGCGGGCTCCTTGCCAGCACAATTGCCTCCATCAGAGATGAAGGCCTACGCAACGGCCGCGTCTGTACAGTAACACCTCCAACTCTGTGGGGTTGTAAGGCAGAGAACGACCGGGTTACACTTTCGGAAGTATTAGGTGGGCAACAAAATATTTAACGGTAGGGTTTCAATTGTAAAATTACACGATAACGAAATAGGTATTTTGCGACAGGGTTTTAAGTTTAACATGACTAGATGACAAATCATTCAACGACCGGTTGCACTTTTGAAATCAGCAGTTCACAGGGGGTTCAAGGGTGTGTAAAACTTCATAAACATTCAAGCTTGTTTGATTCAAGAGTACCGTATACCGAGAACCATAGCCCATTCACGACTGCTCTGCGCACAACTGCGATCTCATGTCCATTCAAAAGCTAAGAAGATTCATTTGCGATCAACTCGTGCATTTCAGAAAAAGTTCATGGTTGACAATAAACGCGCTGCTAGAAAAATACACTGAAATTATTTAAAATGAGCATTCTAGGACAGCTATAGCGCTGACAATATGTGCACGATTAATACCTATATTGGCCTTGAAACAAAAGGATGAGGAACACAAAACTATAGGTAATAACAAAGCGAGCAATTGAAATATTGGCCTTTAAACACAAGGACCTATATATATATATATGATATAAAATAATACTGACTTACAAAGTGTCACGCAGGGCCAATTGCTAAAATGCGATACTGGAGGACCAACAGTTCGTCGTGGAACAGAATAACTTTTGATATGAGACACATGTGTAGTCATAAGAGTGGTTCTCAACCTTTTCTATGCCGCGTACCATTAGAAAAAATTTGAATAAGTTCTCGCACCACCACAAGATTAATAACTCACATGTTAACAATGGGTAACATTTACACTAATTTCGGGTAACAAATTTATTTAAGATAATTTTTGAATCTCATGGAAATAATCCAAGATTTTGCAACCATCAAAAGCTCATCTCGTACAGCCAGGGGAAAGAGTACCACCAGTTGGGAACCTCTATTCAACGTAGCATTACAAGCAGTTGAAACATACGTTAAGTAAAACTCAATGACACATTTATAGCAAAATTCCTGGCCGTCCCAGAAAATAAAATTGTAAAAAAAACTTTTGGAGCGGCCAAAACCTGTGCTAGGGATGCAGACATTGCCATAGAACGCAAAGAAAAAAAAACTGCATTAAGGCAGAAGGACAGGAGATGCTGGCAAGAAGAGGCCCAGCCACCTCTCCTCCACATGAGGCGTCAGCTCGACATAATTACAGCTGCTCTCACATAAGTCAAGTACAGCAAATTATCCTCATTGTTATTGCTGCCCGAGACCTACGCACTGCCGTGCACGGCACTGCTGCACTGAGTCACTGTACTGCTGGGTTAAACATATTCATTTTAACCTTTTCGGTTCAGAGATAGCGCATCATAATTTCGATTGTTAAATCCAGCGCGTTGTTTCTCGCTCTGGGAATGTTTAACAGCCCATCTGAAATCAGTGCTTGTATTTTATTTAGGACTGAACAAAACTGTAGGTGAGCTCCAGCGACTAAAGAATAACGCCAAATTTTGAGCTAAACTATAGCTCGTTTGAAGTTTGAGTTAAACTGTACCTGTTAACATATAGCCTAGTTCCTCGATTTTTTACTTAAACATTCAACGTACCACCTTGTAGTCGGAGTCTGTATATTCATCGCGGTAAATTAATCGCCTAGTAAATTTGTCTTACAATTCATCACCAGTTAAAATGCAGTTCAATGACGATAGGTATAGTCATTCACGATGAATTTACCTGGCGATGAACTTTCCTGCAATGAATTCACAGTGAGCCCCATGTATTTTAGGAAGCTCTCTATGTACTGTACTGGATGAAAGCAGAACTCGAAATAAATAAAACTATGCAACAGCAGAAATAATGTATCTTCTGTTTGGAAATAACTTTAAGGCTCTACAGCCGACGAAACAGGTTTGAGCCACAAACTATTTTCAATAAATATTACGGAAGCTTACTTCCCTTTCTCAATAAGCTTTAACTCTAAAAAGAGGCCCAACTCAGGACTATTTTTTTTTTCTCGATGTGAACCGTCTTCGGAAGTTATCAGATTATTTTTACTGTGATTTTCTCTTAAAGTCACACGAAAGGTGTGGGTCTTGACACTAATCAGATTTGGTTATGATATAGGCTAATGAACAATAAATGGATCGATGGGTCTATCCCAAAGGAGAATGCAAAGCCTACCTACCAGTCTTATTTAATGCAGCTACCACTGCACGCTGGTCTGGCACAAAAAGAATTGTATCCAGCATAATGCAGAAAGAATAAATGAGAGAACACATGTAAATCCAACCACTACCGGTAGCTATCTATATAGCTGCCGCTTGCAACTTCAGGCATCGGAAAAATGAAAAGGCGGCTAAGAGAAATTTTATTCAAGCAGCTTTTACTTCCTGCACTGAAGGGATGATCTACTGGCTGCAGTTGGCTCACCAGTTTACCAATACGAGC
>LQNS02000226.1:6066118-6092100 GCA_001587735.2 Parhyale hawaiensis
CTCCATTCCTCTACATCCTACTAACATAATGGCAATAGCTCATAGAGGGCCGGGGTGTAAGTCCCGGTGTCTTTTTGGGAATGGGCCTTTTGGTTCGTCTACTGCCGCCTATCTAATCTAAACGCATTCAGACGATCGACCGAAGGAACAAGTTCAAAAGGCTCTCGTGTGGACCGGCCTCAAACTGCAAACTGCCACCGCAGCTTATGCGCCACAGAGCAGGCAGCAACGGTAACGATCACCAATATCTCTCTTCACCACGGGTGAGTTTAATTCACAATTCTGTACATTTTAGGGTGACCTTCAAACAAGTCAAAGAGTAGTTACGGTCACGGCAAAATAACATAAAGGGTAACTATAGAGCTGTCACACCTCGGTCATCTTTGTACATCGAGCTTAAAGGCAGGTTAGCTCGAAAGTCCAACAAAAGCATTCCCTCAGTACCATGTCCGAATGCATAGACGACCAACCTTTTAATAATATTTTATAGGTAGACAGTCAGTTGCATCTAAGAAGGCTTAACAAAAACATCAGGATGATTAGTTGTGAAAATTTGTTCATTTGACAGTCATGTGAAGCTGCCATTAAGACTGCTTCGCACCATAGTCCTTAGTTCCCCTTATACAGTACTGCGCTCGAGCCTACTGTCGCTTCCATACAGACCCAACTATGCGCCCACTAAAACTGTCGCTAAAATGTTATCCGTCAAGTTTTGTGTGTCTCTTCATATGTGCTGTGAAAATACAAAACTCAGAGAGCTGCCGTAATTTTTTGAGCAACAAAGCGTTAAGAAACTTTTCGATGTGCTCAAGGAATGCAGGACTTGCGTGAACTTCAGTATATATGTAGAGTGCTTTAGTCAAAACGGATTTTCTGATACAGCGGTAGTGTAATGAATGATAAGAGTCGAAAAAGTCTATCCATTATACAAATTGGAAAGGAAAGACCCAAAAATAAAAACAAAAAATAAAGAAATGTTGCGGAATTATTCATACAAAATTGTATTGACAAATCTATAATTTTAAATAAGTGAATGTCACAATGTTACCGACTCGCTAAAATTGAAACAGCTGCACAGGCAGCGGTCGACGTGCATGTCAGGATCATTTTCTGTGTTCAGTTCAACTACTAACTTAATCGTTCAAAATATTTTGTAAAAACAATGTAATGTTAGGATATTAAGACTTGGAGGCTTGACTAGTCTGAGACTTCAGACAGATGCGGTTAATCGAGTTTCAGGTGTTGACCCTTAATTGCTGACGACTGAAACTTAAAAAATTCAGTCTCCCTCCTTAAAACGGACCTTTCAGGCGTCTCGACGTCATCGGGTTGGTGCTTAGGGCACGTTCGAGTGGGTCATCAAAGTCGATCGAAGTCGGCATTTATATCTCCGCGTTCACTCATCCGCAGGTCTGAATGATTTGTAGCGTCGTAGTGAGCATTACGTAGTGTACACCACAAAAAGTTGTTAAGATCTTTACCGTCAAGTCAATTTCGTCGCCAAGTGTCACTGGGCGAGGTACAGATATCTCTTCATATTTAGAACGATATAATATTCAGGAAACAGCGCACTTTTCTGCTATTGTTTGGGCAAAGAAACACATTTAGACGAGTGGATGAGCGGACTTGTTTATATGAATGACGTGTGCACTCGGCCTAAGACCAACCTACTGGATTGGACTAGTCTGGAAATTCAGACTGGTACTTAGCTTGAGCACATTGAATCGTGTAACAGGTGTTATAGAAAGAGTCCTGTTATGTTAGGCTCACTGAAATCTCCATTTTACGGAGCAGGACTAAGTTCATGGAAGCCTCACAAGGAACTGATTATGAGTCAACGTCTGAAGCTTGAAGCCACAAGTCAAAGCCAGTGCACCTGACTAAGGATTCGAATAAGTCAAGCGGCAATGGCTTAATTTTACTGCCCCATCGAATACTCCCTAACGCTTGCAGAACCATTCAGAGTGACGAAGCTAACGCTCCGGTCTGAAGTTCCGAATCACTCAAGTCTCGGAATTTTAATTTTGCAAGACGAACTTTCTCGTCACGCGAAGTAAATGTAATGCTCACACTATGGAAGCAATTAATTCTGCAGAGAATAGAATACTGTTCCCCACTTTGGATGCCGAGTACAAGAAAAAAGCTTGAACAACTTGAAGGTTTACAACGATCTTTCACGGCCAAAATTCGAGGCATGCAGGAGTACGATTACCACAAACGACACAGCTGTCTCCACTTGTATTCAATAACGCGCAGATGTAAACGACTTACAATCATATGTTTGGAAAATACTGGAACGTATCACTGTGAGCGGTTTGTCGCCAGACACTCGGAAAGAACTGGAAGGACTTGTGTATTCGCATCCCAAGCAGAGATGGTGGAAAAGCTGTGGCCACAAAATATTCTAATAGCTTCGCTGTATGGGGAGCAAGATTGTTTAACAAAAATTGTCGAGTACAAAAATATGTTGGATTCACATTTAAGAAGAATACCAGATAGACCAGCGGTCAGCAGTTACGTGCATTGTGGAGATAATTGGCTGCTGGCTCTCTCTCTGGTCGCTAACTGCGGCACCACAAAAGAAACCCAGCAGAGTGACTCCACACACGTAGGGTGACGTGAAGAACGTCACCTGGACTTTTTCCGAAGACCCTCAAGGTACTCAAGGTAGGACAATCGAAAGAGCTCAATATTTAAGCTTCGATGGGTCATAACCTAATCCGGCTTCAGTGAGTTCGACCGAGTGAGTTCGACTCACTTCAGTCGATGTAACGACACTATTAATGTTAATCCACATTAGAGTCGGTAATATATCCAGTACAGTATTCAAAATAAGTTACAGTAGCCATTTTTTGGCATTTTTTAGTATTTACAATATTTGTCATACGATATTGCCGGTGAATTTAATATATTCAATAATTCTCTTATGATGTTGCTGGAAGGTTTATTAGTTATAACTCACAACAATTCTTTTATGATTTTGTGTACAACATCAACAGCAAGTGCGATTTTCTTATTTTTATTATTATTTAACCTTAGCCATAAAATCTTCCAATGAGCGATCATTTCAACTGTGATGAGCTCTATAGAGCAAATTAACTTAATATATCTATAACAAATCTCCGTATAATCCTTATATAAAAAAGCTTGGTGTATTTATTTATTTTGTGTCTGCTTTGAAGGAAATAGAGAAGCGAAAAATAAGCCAGGTTGCGGATTTTGTAATTCAGTTACGTTTTCATGGACATCAATGACCAGGTTGCAGAAGATGGTGAAAATTTGATCCTTATCTCTTTATCTGGATGCACTTCTTGCTTGAAACGTTTCTCGAATTCGGAACAGTATGTATGCAGCTTCTGGAGTCGGATTTTATAACTTTTTTCTTTCAGGTCACGACGTATAAATTAGGCAGATAATTAACGAGGGTCTCACGAGGTGATTTTTCATGGGCAGTAGACAATTATTTTTTAAGCTTACTGTCTTTCTTAGTAAATTTGATGATGTAGCTTTCTCTTCAACTATTTCACGGGCACTGGGCAGTAGACAACTATTTCTTCCAACTTGCTGTCTTTTTCTGAGAGTGAATATTTCGCTCAGAGGCCGAGATTTGAGCACTTAATTCAGTGAAGTAGAGAGTTAAGTGTGGAATATGGTATTATGAATACGGCGCACTTACGTTGCAAATAAGCTGACTGGAGGTGCATTCAAGTTTATTGCAGTGTTTCACTTAAGATTTTACTCTGAAAGACGCACGTTTAATTAAGAGGATAGGGAACGTAAGAGAAGAACGAGATTACTATACAGTCTCAAGTACGTAGACGCGCTATCTATGGAGAGACGAAGCGTCTATGCGGCACAGTGACAAGACAGACATGAAGCAGAAGAGTTACAGAAGCAAATAAGAGTTGCTAATAAGTGTGAGCTGGAAAATGTGGAAACGGCACGTCAAAGAAGAGAGCAAACATATCGATTAATTGAAATTATTACGTGAATTTTTTCACGCACTAGTCAACAAATAATAGGCAAGTGGATAGAGAGTATATAACGCATTTTTAGAGTAAATAATACATTATTCTTGATAGCTCATCTTAATGTCGTTAATTGGTTATTTAGCTATAAACAGTTCAACACTAAATATTAAGGCGAAGATATGATTTAAAAAAAAAAAAATCTCCCAAAAACTGAAAACTCACCTCCTCGACCGGCATGCAGTAGCTGAAGTAAAAACAGAAGCTCAGTTGCTTATTGTTGTTTTTGTTAATAAGCTCGTTATAACCATAACCGGTGACTTGCTGTTTTATGTCGCCATTAAAATGAGCATGCGGCATTGATATATCGGAATGAACTCTATGCTCTATGAACCACCATGGCCAAATAGATAACTTTTTCTGAAGACTTTAAGTAGGTCTACTGCTGCTGCATGCGATCTTTATTAGAATGATAATTCTGTGCCACATTCCGGGAGAAGATAAAAGCGTAACTTTTCTTTAATAATAATTGATACGGCACTGTAACATTGGGAATTTTTTCTTTACGTAAAAGCCCCGTGTTAGTGTCAGGATATAGATAAACTTTCTCGCATTTTAGACTATCCTCTGGAACCACGAACCCAGGGCAGTAGAACACTATAGTACTATTCCTATATACGTATCTTGCACGTCCCCTGCAGGAGATGGAGAAAAATTCTTAAATAATAAAAAATAGTTTTGTGGAGCCTGCATTGCTGGATGCAATCTATCTATTCTTTCTGCAATCCTCAACCGGTGGAAAGATGGTCAACTAAAATCTTTAACTGCTAAACCATTAGCACTTCTGTGGAAGTATCCCATGACGCTATCATGAAATATACGGGCTTGGATCTGCATTTAGCATTTGATAAAAACATCTCGTACAAATTGAAAACATCTTTCCGAAAGCCTGCACCGCTGGATGCGACGGAGGGAAGCGTGCAGGATGGATGAGCGATGCAGCCGCCGTACTGGGAGGATGGCTGCCAGTGCACGCCACTGCAAGATTGATGTGCTCTCTTCAGACGACCGCATCGGTGACGTAACGCGGCACTCGGCAGGACAAGGGACACAAATTGGCACGATAGGGTAAATTAGAGATCCAGTAAAGGCGAAGGTGCGGTGACGCAGGTCCTGGTCGGTCAAGGGACACAAATTGACAAGATGGGTAAACTGGACAACTAGTGTAGGCTAAGGTGCGGTACCGCGTGTCTTGGCAGGACGAGGGCAATAAATTTTCAAGATAGGGTAAATTGTTGGTCTAATTGCAGGTCTAGTCTAGAGTAAGGTAATCCAACTCAGGACTCTGCAGGAGAAGAACACAGTTCCAGTCTGGAGTTAGATGACGTAGCGCGGGACGGCAGGACAAGGGACACAATATTGGCACGATAGGGTAAATCAGTTATGCGGTCTAGGGTGAGATTATCAAACCTGGTGGCAAGAGAAGGGTGTATGTAGGTCCAGTTTAGGTTAAGGTGACGTAATGCGGGTTTTAGCCTAGCGGAGAATGAGGTAATAGAGAGCATAGGATAAATTAGAGACTCAGCCAAGGGTTAGGTGACGTAATGTAGGTTTGCGTAAAGCGAAGAATATATTAATGGGTAGGATAGGAAATGCTAGAAACTCAGTCAAGGCGAGGTGACGTAATGAAAGTTTCAGTAAGATGAGGAACTTCTAAATTTTCAGGATCCACTCTGTGGTCGGAGGAGGACATTGGCCACAAATTGGTATAGGATAAGCTGTACACCTTCATACATGGTAAAAGGTGTAACATGCTTGTAAAGTAGGCGCTATCTTTTGATACACGATGAGGCTTGTTCATCACGAGTACTGGATTGCGTCTTTCAACAGACATCGCTGTTAGCAAAACATGTTTTGTATTTCCGACGGACCCCAGTTTCAAATTGTCGCTTTGGGTACAAAATGAAGTGAAGAATTAAGTGAATATTTTCATCTTAACAATTTCTTTGTCACGATCGACTCTATATGCTATTCATTTGTGAGATATTCATGCCAGGTCATCGTAGTGTAAGTTCAGTATTTGCACTAAAATAAGTCATTTAAATGAGTATTGAACAGCAATTTGTTTAGTTTATCTTAAATACTTTTAATTAAGCGATGGAAAATGTAACATTTACCACGGTAATGTTCACGTATTGAAGAGCTAAATATTTTAGTACTAGAATTTCACAAAATATCAATCATTGCTAATCATATTTCCCTGGTAAAATGTAAATTATTCTTTATGAGAGGAATTTTGAGATCCCTCAGTGGTACTCCTCCACGAGGTCAAAGTACTTGTAATCAGCAGATAAGGCATTAGCGACTTATCACCACAGTGCGCGTAACTTTTGCCAGTTCGACTTCTATTCGGCGCCCATTCTAACTATAGTAAAGAGCACAATTTTAAATTTAGATGCTTTCATAACAAAGGTATTTCGATTTCAGTAATAAGTTGAACAGCCTATGGTCGGTTGCTTTATACGCCTACCAGGCATTTATTTATACCACGAGCCAGTGCATGTGGGTTTCCTGCGCATGGTGGATGGGTGAGGCGAAGTTAACCCTTCCTTTACGTCTACACCCAAGTACAAACAGCTGTGAAATTATTCATTGAGGTGAATATTTACAATTGGGTCCCACATGTAAGATTATAAAAATAAGTGCAGTAAATTAGCATGTCCTCACGGTAGAGTTGCTCATTACATGAGACGCTCTTTGAGCGCCAGAGACCAAATTACTGCACAAGAGGGGGGCACTTCACAGAGTAATTCATTCTGCATGCGTCACCCATCCATCAGAGTTAAAAAGCTTCCACTTTGCGTCAGGGCTGTCGTATGCTGGCCCTTGCGCCTTCTTGCTGCTCTCGCCCTCTACATGGACTTATTATTTTCTGCATTTCTTAGATGGTTAAACTGAAAACGTGTAGCTTGCGCGAACGCGTCCCGCCTTATGTATCAACCAGGATTCACCGCCAAACAACCGAAATCAAATTGTCTCCTGAATTCAAGTTTGCGTTTTGTCCCATACTGTCTACCCTAAGTATATACATGTATATATATATATACTCTACATACATCGACAGTTCAATGCAGTTGCGCGGCCGCTCTTCTGAGTACTAACATTCCACGTATTACATTCCACGTATTGTATTGGCCCGACTAAAGTTGTTTTAGAAACAAAATATGAAGTGTTCCCTACAGAAGTAGTTTGTCAGACTGTCCCTTAAAACACCGCCTGCATAAGCAGTTGCGGTCACTCGTGGGCCAGCAGGCGGAAGTCAAACATGTTCGACTAAAAGCGCAGTTCCCACAGGAGCGAATGGTTTATATGATTATGTATGCATGTGTATTAAATTGCCCAGACCTGAGAACTTGAATGCACTACTGGCCGGTTTAAAAGCAACTCATGTAGTAAATGAGGAAGAAGTGGTAATGTAGAAACACGTTTACACATAAGTCACCTCAGGAACTGATGAGCAAGTGGTGAATGCACAAGAAAGCTTACGCGCAAGTCATGCGGGAAATGAGGCAGAAATGATAAGGCTGTCGTGGGAAAAAACTTATGTTCTTCGGCAATTTCTCTAGCATGTTACAGATTGGCATGCACGTGATCATGGAAAATAGTGTTAGTACTGCTATATATGTTGTGCGCGATCGATGGATTTGCGCGATCGATCGATCGTTCAAACGCCTAATCTAACCTAATCCATGTTTTTCTTCAACTTTCCCCCTATTTCTGGGTATATCGGGTAGGTTAGGAGAGGCAAGGCCCGTTTTTTTTCATTTTGAAATTTCGGGCACCGTCAAGTAAGTCAATGGTGAGATGGGGTTAGGTTAGATTAGGTTAGGTTAGGTTGGGTTAGGTAAGGTTGGGTTGGGTTAGGATAGGTTAGGTTAGTCGTTTGAACGATCGATCGATCGTTTGCGCAGCGCGATCGATCGCGCACAACCTATATATGATGGTGGTGAAGGACCTGCTTTTTCTCGAATAAAAACTCAAAATGTGACTCATATGCTTGTTGCATACGTAATTTTCCATGGTATTTGATAAAACAGTATACAGGAACATAATGCAATTTAGCTGTTATATCAGATGTGTTCTCTCATCGTGTGTTGACTTTTGTAATTCAGATGATTTCTGTATCTAAATTTAGACTGTTACACTAAGACGTATTTTTCTTCTGCTCCAGCAAACAAATAACACGAATGTTTAACCCCGCGCGTTGTTTTTAAAAAGAGAGCCCTATTCATTCAGTCAAAGTTCAGAGTTAATGCGTAGCGTACAATACCTTTCAATCTTATTCATGTTTTTCCTCTTAACTGATTCATTAACTAAAGGAAAAAAAAGGGTTCAGCCGTGCACATTCTCACAGCTCCACTCAATGTACGCTTCATACCCTGAAACTCGACAAGAGGTCTTTTACAGGTAATTTTTTATAGGTGATTTTTGGTTTTCTTTGCAAACTTCACGATGAAATTATGAGTTATTTTCAGTACCACATGTTTTTACGAGAATATCCTCTCAATCTCAAGTGTATCCTGATACTTTTCACAGGGTGCTCTTTCATAAATAATGGATTTTTTCGAAAAATTGTTGCGTCTTTGCGAAATGAGTGACGGGAATATATGCTCGACAACGCACGCTTTTCTCATCTCCACTCGATCTAAGTTTCATTCTGAAACCTGGCACCAAATCTCCTACTTCTGAATGAGGTTTTCAGGCGAACATGTTGGTTCTCCGCCTCCCAGCACCAACAAGGAACTATTCAGTGTCGTATGCTCCGGCATCCATCATGGCCGGTCGGCTTTATAAGAGAAGAAGTGGTGGAGCCTGAAAAGAATATGGACTAGCGTGGTCTCATTGCACTCCTTGTTCAGCAATTGTTTACTCAGTATTTGGTCAAGCTGTTGCAGGGGGGCACTGCTGCCTCCTCTCTAGAATGAACGGAAACGCTCCCTTGTCAAGTTAAGTTGGTTGCCCTGTGATGCATTGGGCCGGTCAGAGAGCTTTGAGCATTTACATGTGAAATATCAGGGCATGGCTGGCTATGTGGGAGCTGTGTACGCATACTAAAATATCAATATAACTCGAGAAGAGGGAGAAAAAAAATTATCAAGTTAATAGCGTGTTGGTGTAGCAGCCGGTTACGAGGGGCGCCGCCTTGTGAACAGGTTGGAATGCAAGAGTGAAAGAGAATTTTATTTACTAGATTTCATCTAGATACAGTGTTCATCACATCCGAGTGTGCAGTGTCCTCTAAAGCTCCTTACATTCTCCACACAAACATGACGAAAATTAATAGATTGTAGATACATACAGTAGGTCTCGGACTGCTCGTGGAAAACTACGTAAACGATCAAGAAATGCACTAAGTAATAAAATATAATTGTGAGGTAACTATCCGATTGAACATCAGAGAGAACTCCGAACGGTATAGTGTCACTTCTACAGACAGCTCTAGTCAAAGATGATATCATGCTTGAGCTCTAGATAATAGAAAAAGTTTAAGCGGTATAAAAATATAAAAGCATCTGCCGATCATCGGTAGAACGCGTAAGATACCATATTTGGATATCTGCTGAACTTTTCAAGAAGCGCTCGGTATAAAAGGCTAATTTAGCAATGAACGTCTCACTATAGGCCATATGGATATAACAGAGGGACAGAACCATAAGACCTTCTGCACTATCCTTTGCTCTGAAGCCGGCAAGGTGAAGGACCTCTGTTGTGAATAGACAGCTCAACGTTTGGGCAATGAAAACAAGCGCTATTTTTGATTCACTGATTAGAGAAGCTGTACACATATGCATTTCTGATACGACAAGCATGTAAAGTTTCATTCATAAAGTACCCGTGCTACGGAGACGCCTATGATGCTTATGTATACTGTGTACATGAAGCCAAGGCCAGTGAGACGTTGGCAGGAGTTTTATCAATGCAAGTTGCCCTTACAACTACAAACATGAACGTCAGACATTCTTGTGCATCGCTTAGTTTAGCAGAGGCGAGTAAGGGCGCGAGCTTGCAGCTCAGTATATCATGCGATAGCATTGGGATGTTCAGATAGTTCTAAGAGACAGTATAACTGCGCTTTTGTACCCTAGATAAACCTGTAACGCTTGTGTGACGTAGCTAAATACATAAATATATCTACTGTATATGCACATGTAGTACTAGTACTACTCCAGTAGTACTGGGCAGAAAAATTCTAAGGCGGATCTAGTGGGGGGAGGGGCGTATTAGGGGCACATTTCCCCCCTCCTCCCAAACATTTAAGGGGATTTGTCCCGGCCGTGACAGTGGAGAGCTAGAATTAATATCCCCAAACTAAATGCCCGCTCTTGAAAGAGACCCGCCGCCTTTAATACGAGTACATTGTTGCCATATGCATGGCAGGGCTGTAGCTTGCAATGCTGTGCTTGTGGCAATACATATACGAAAAGTCGATGTTAGTGTCGCAACATTCAATACGGTCTAATTTCAAATTCATTTTTTAGGCGACCAGCAAATAAAGCATTAAACTATTTAACAATCATACCTAACAAATCAACGAAGGCCTTGACAACATCGATGAGGCCTACAATATAATATCCTCTTGAAAAAAGTGAATGAAGGCGAAGTATCGAAATATGATATAAAAATTTAGCTCCAATGCTTCACGGATGCTCGTTTTTACGCTGCGGTGGTTTGCGAAGCAGAGGCCACAATTTGGACGGAGCGAAGGATTCGAAAGGAAGCGCTAATGGCGAGCTTCCTTGTCTTGGGAGCAGCTCGAGTGTGAGCATGAAGAGCAATTTGTGCTTCACTGGACGCTTATTTGCGCGTGGCAAGTGAACTGAAATGGAGCCAATGTTCCAATTTGAGGGTAACCGTCAAATTATCTTAGACCGCTCAGTATCTAAATACTTCCAAGTTGCAGTGTCAGATAATTTCCAAGTCGTTTATTTGTATTTCAGCATCTTGGAAATTCATCTAGAAAAGTATTTAACAGTTTCAACTTCTAAGTTTTCCTACACTAAATATAGGGCTCCTTATCTTCTAGACATTACAAATGTATTTTCTGTAGATGACGCTACAGATATAACTTATAAATAGATGAGGTTTATACAGATATCTTGGATATAGTTGCTGTCATACACTTACTGCTGCAATTTATGTTGAAACTAGTATTATCTATAAAAAATGTACAACATACAAATATCGTCAACATAGTTTACTTTCATAAAAAGAATGCACTTTTAGCGGAGTATACTGACGGCGTAAGAAGATAGCTAAAGTAAATCGTGATTGAATGCCTTAGGCCTACTACTTTTTACAAACGGAAACGTGGTAGTTGCCAACTATTACAGTACGTTAGAAAGTTTTCATGAATATACATTAATTATTGTGTTTAACGGCTGCGGAAGGTTCAATCGTGCACGAAAGAGGAAGGAAATGTCAATCAACGTCACAACAAACCATCCCACCTATACGCTCTTCAAATTAACCTTAGGATACCTACATGCTGGTACAATGAAACGCGAAATTTATTAATAAGCTGTAGTTAAGAGCTCACCCTTCCCTGGTGTAAGCTGATCTGCGAACAAAATCTACCTCCAAGCGAGGCAACATTTATGTATTATACATGGTGGTTTAATAAAAAAAACTATAAGTACACTGTAAGCTTACGCTATGTTAAGAGATAGCAAAATTATGGAAGCAATAATAGGGCTACCCGTGAAACTGTTGCATCTAACAACTCTCGGCAACGTTCTTCGACCAACTCATTGCAAGCGCTACAATTCCTACAGAAATTACGATTGGCGTTTCATCAGTTGAGTATAAATCAAGCGCATATCGTGCTATGCAAAATCGTATTGAGCCCGCACGCGGCAAAGCTTTTCGATAAGCTGAGACACGATCGAGCGAGACAATTCCAGTCATACATATTACGCTCGGTGTATTTTATATACAAGTCTAGGAATATCGCCTATATAGATTTGCCCGACGCCTACAGCTCACCCGCTTATGACTGCAAAGTTCTTGGGCAAACTAAAGCCACCATGCACCAGGCGAGACAGTCACAACCAATTACCCATAAAAACAATACGACTGCATTATATTTAAGAGAGCTTAAGAAAAAATCAGGAAAGAGTTAATTTTATGTGAAGGAGACGTCGTGTGAGGTGTTCGTGTGCAGCCGCAGTACGTTACAGCTTTATTGCCGGAAACTCTGAGATAATTAAAGAGTTTGTGTGTCGTCCTTGTGCACTCATTAAGTACTTGCCCCACGAGCTGAATAAGGCTTAGCTCTGTGTAAGTGTTGCTGTCGAGCGGAACATTTGAAAGTTCGGTGCTTGGTGACGTGCAGCTAGACCAATTTACATATTTCACCGACGATGAGGGTACGGTCTTATTTCTATAGTGCATAAAATTATATATAATATACACTCTATATTGACTGTAATAATGAAAGAGGTCTTACTTCTTTGATGCATGATATGCTGTCGGAAGTTTTCCCCATAGACCGCCTGCAAGAGTGTAAGCAAAACCAATTTGCATAAATGTATTTGATCTAAACCGAGAGTTCCCTCGACTCTTTTAGCGTAAGAAATTCAAGAGGCTGCACAAGTAATAACTGTTAGGTCTCATTACTTTCTCGGGAAAACGCCGGTGAATATCTAGCAATAGTTACTAATCACTTCTCCCGCATGAAGCATTGTCGCCTGCGTTTTGAAGGCATACATTATTCCATCATGTCCAGCTACCTTAAGAGTTTTGGCATTTTTCACATCTAGGTCAACTCACCTGAATCCCTGCAAAATATATATATATATATATGAACATTGCTTAACCCCATCTCCCGCTTTTTGAGTGGAAAGACAAACAAATATACTTAAATTTTCAACGAAAACATTATCACTGCTCTTCACTTCGCTCGCGGGTGATAAAAATTAACTATATATAACTTCAGACTGAATCAGAATTTTTTCTTAACAGAGTAAAAAGGTAATTTTTTTTGTTTCTTCTCCATAGATTCTAATCGATAGAAATAGCGGGCCTCCAGGTTCCATATTGGCAGTTGTTTTAAAATTACTTCTGAATCTTTATCCTGACCAAGCTTTCGACCTTCTGAGCGACATTGAGAAGAATGTTGACAGCTTGGCCATAATAAAAATTCAACATCCAGAAGAAGTATTTTACGACCACTAGAAGAAAGAGATAGGCAGTATTATATTTTCATGTCTCACAATATCTGCTCTAGTTACTAGTAATTTCATATTTTAATCTCATGGTGTTCCCATCTACATGTGGCACGGCTAGTTTCTGGTGAGATATTCTTTCAAGCTTTCCTCAATTTAGCTATTAGAGCAAGAACCTTTCGGTGTTTGAATGAGAAGGCCTTACTATAATGAATAATAATCCACACAGCAAAGTTATGATCTGCTGACACGAGCCTAGAGATATATAAAAATCGCACTATTTCTTTTTTAAATTTTGAATGGCTTCAGTGATTTGCTCTTATAATGAAAACAACTAATTTCTGAAGAGCACAACATGTTTTTAACGCACAACAATAACCTCCAACTTTTGTTAGACATAAGGAATTAAGAAAATTGAGACGAAGTCTTCATAAAATAACAAAACGAGCACTTCGCCTGATATTCTGCAGTGAAAATGGTTACAAATCTATAAAATTAGGTGACCCAGCTGTGTTACAGTTACCAAAAAAATACAGAAAAGCTTGGTTATTGTCTGTAGTTCAGCGATTGAATTAATAGATGAACTTGAATGCTTGCGGCTCATCATTACAACAGTTGTTCATGAAAGTAAAATGAAGGCGTTATGCAGTAGAAAGATACTTCTCCGTTATGTGCCTTCTGAGCACATTCGCCGACGTTTCAAATAGTGCTGTTCCTACGAAAAGGTGTGTTTAATGCATGCACCATGGAGTTTATTTACAACTTATGTGAGAGATCACATTCAGAGGATAAATTATCAGGCAATTAAATAGTCTACAATTATTTCAAGACACAGTGTACATGCCTGATTCTTTTCTTTTTCTTTGCAATGCAGTATACAATGAAATTTCTTTCAAGCATCTGTGCTTATAATCCAGCTTAACTGATCAGTAGAATTATCGGTCACACGCTTCCCACTTGGATTTCGGTACCATCGAGAGAATTTCATCGATAGCGAACTTTAGAGCAGCCCATATCAACATCTATATTGTAAAAATGGTGAAACAAAACCTGCAAACCATATCTGAAATACACAGCTGACCATACGTTATATTTAACCCTTGCAACAGCCGAAGTCATGCATGGTGGTACGGCTACTCCGTCGCGGCTGTTCTGTCGCAGCTGTGCGAAATCATTCAAGGACTCCGGGGTAATGACATCCTCACTTTAGTCTGCAAATGAAGAAGATGGACTCCCCTGTGTTATATCAAGCAGAAGTTATGTGTATTCCTAACGCTCCAAGGCATGTACACGCACGTTTATCTTGTGGCAAGAGCTGCCGATGTTCGACAAACATCCATAAGTTCTGGTGCTACACGAAAGGGAGGGGTCCCCTGATGGCTGAGACGCGTGCCCTGGGGAACGAGACCGAAGATGAAATCCTACCGGTCTTTGTCGACAGAGATTCCTGACTGCAAGGTATTGTAGTTGTGGGTTTTGTGGTAGTATTTGTAGCATTTTTAGCCCGTTCATGCTCGTAAATGCCACCCTGACATAATTCTGCAGAAAGTGTTGACCGAAAGATGTTCTAGTTATGGCTTCCGTGGCCTTAATTATAATATTTTTAAGCCTTGTAGTCATAGATCATTGACTGAAAGTTCCCGTAATATCTAGTTTTTGTCTATATTTAGTTTACGCGTTTTTAGGGGAACCTCGTTATTCTACTACCAGGTAACTGGAAGGCATAGTTTTAGGTGTCATGGAAAGTTCTGTCCTATACCCCCACTGACGTTTTTCTGCAACTCTCAAAATGCAATAGAATTTTCCTCTACATATAGCATCTATCGTACAGTAATTCATATTCTATAAGGTATACAACTTTCTAGTGTTCTGCTATGTACCTGAACCTGTCAGCTTCTAATCAAATTCACATATAGCTTCTAGCAAATCTGAAGCTACAAGATACTACTGTGGTCCCTAATTTTCAGTGTAAATCTAATTCTACAACATTCTACTTTAGTTCTTATTCACTCATCTCTAACTATGACTCGTCAGATGTGTACTGCGGCTCGAAACACTGACCCACCCAATTATTTCGGTAGTGCTAAAATGGTCGCTGAAGAACAAAGGTTTCGGACTACGTAGCGAGAGAGTAAAGGAAGCAAAATCTCTGCTGTGAAACAAGTTGTGGTTTAAGAGACGCGCGGAAGAGCATTTGACCCTAAAAGGAAGAGTTCCATGCCTTGCAAATATGAGGAGGGCGGCAGATTACACGCCTCCTGTAACAAGACTTGGAGAAGTCGTTCCGATAAAAGCGAGAGCCATATTGTTAGCCGACGCTGTACTTGTTGAATCTTGAAGACTTGGAGGAGTCGCTTGGTTGAAAGTAAGCCATATTGTTACTGGAGAGTGTGAAGGCTGTATTCGTAGAATCCCAAAGACGATCTAGGAGGCGCTTGATTAAAGCGAGTATGCATTGTATATCTACACTACATTTGTTATATCTCAACGACACAGAGAAATGGTTTACATAAAGCATTGATATTATTTTCCCATATTGAGCCTCCATGCCCACAGCATTAACTGAATGCAATCTCAATACAGAAATAAACAAGGGACATGCAGTACTCGTGTGTGGATAGAAATATGTAATCCGTGCACGAGGACGTTCTTGGTGTGCCCTGAGGCACAACTCTTCATTGGACGGGCTCACCTGAATAACCTAAACCTAACCATATGACCCATCCAATGCTCTCTGAGGAGACCGGTCGTATGACAATGGCATTGATGGTGAACTTATGTGCAGAACACACACGCAATACAGCGACGTACAGAAAAAAACACCCAAGAAGTAATAAAATCACCTGATATTCAGACATTAAGGTTTCTACGATGGTATATCATCGAGTGCTAGAAGTAAAACCCAAGAGTAACGAGGATGAGAAAACAAACATTGAACAATCAATTTAATAAGTTCGTGTACCACTACCTCTGGGACCACACACCTGTCAGATCGTATTTTTTTTAAACCTGTTATGACGAAGCTGTCACTCCTATATCTATCTATATTGAAGAACTTTATGCAATACAGGTGTTTTGAAAAGACTAACAATTCATCAAATCCATTGTTGAATGGACCGAATTGTCGCGGTGCTGTTTCTTGTTGAATTCCCGCCACACCAGAGGGCGTGACAGGCGTGGCTACAGAAAGATGGCACGAACAGGGACGCTCTCCCACTGTTGTGTTTGCACACCAATAACCAGTTGCTAGATTTATGCAGGGTGTAGTGTATTACACAGAGGACGACAGGCGTTGCATCTTAGCTACACTTTCGCCAGCATGAGATGCCTGAAAGCTGTTGAGATTTTTATTACCGGTGAACACTAACGCAAAACTTTGCACCTCCACACAATTTTACGTTCAATTATGTGGCCGTGTACAACGCTTCGGCTTGCACATGACTCTAAAACCAAAAACAATTTCTAAAATGAGTAGTTTTGTGCAGTTCGTACGTTATGACAAGCGGCAATGGCCCAGCTTTGAGTATAACTTCTATATCGGAGTTAATTTAAAGTTGCAATAACTCGTAGTTTTAGGATGACATTCATACGCTGTAGGCCTATCTTTCTAGTCACGACNTCTAAAATGAGTAGTTCTGTGCAGTTCGTACGTTATGACAAGCGGCAATGGCCCAGCTTTGAGTATAACTTCTATATCGGAGTTAATTTAAAGTTGCAATAACTCGTAGTTTTAGGATGACATTCATACGCTGTAGGCCTATCATTCTAGTCACGACAACGTGGCAGCCAAAGTGAAAACGTTGAATAACTGGGTAACTTCTCCGTTAGTATGCACCCGCCATTAAAGGTATGACACGATTGTAAAAAGAACAAAATTACCAAATTTTTACCATCGAAATGACATAAAAAAAAAACTTAGAAACTCACGCATTTGATTAGAATTCAGATTTGAGAATGCTGAATTTGTTACCAAGATTCTTTGGTCAGCTCAGTAGAATTTTGAAAAACTACTAGGAGGAGTAGCTTCTAGGTGAGCGTTGGATTCATTCTAGTAGCCACCAGTTTATTATTATTATTTTTTATATTCACTATGGACTTTGAGTTGATATCGGTGAAGCGAATGGGTATCATATGTATTCGTATCATGTGTGCCGTCATAACAGTGGCGGTTCCTGAATAGAGCTCAAAATCACTTGACCAACAGACTATTGTGTACAGAATATTTCACGTATTTGCGTGAGTTTCCTCTGGCCTATACTACCGTGTGTACCCACCTTTAGGAGAAAGCTCACTCGGGCAAGATTCGGCCGGCCCCGGGGGCGGATGGTTCTTCATAACACGAGAGCTGCCGAGCTTCAACGGCGCCTCAAAAGGACAGGTAAATTGTGACTGATGGTCTTGTAGCACACCACATCTCTGACTGTCAACATTTCTCTACTACAGTGAAAAATAAACGAGAAGAATTCGTGAAGAGCTGCGGTATGCTTGCCTGGGGCACTCTACAGCACGAATTTCAGCATGTTGCCGTGCTTCTTGATTGGCCTTTTTACCGAGACTTACTGCATCATCATTATTCTTATAGCTGCTTTACCTCCGTAGTCGCTGCTTAAAGCGTTCCAACAGAGATGCATCTAAGATTAGCAACATTTCTGGAGAGGGTCAGTTTCCCATACTTAACATGCTGGGTTGTTATGTGAAGCAAGAGGATTTGAAATTATCACATACAATTCAGGAGGTTTAAATCTGTCGAGGAGCGATACAAATGACCATAAATTACCTCAGAGGAGTTGTTCAGCATATCTCACAGTCTAACTGGGACTGTGAAATATCGAGGCATAATATCCACATAAGATGGGCACTCAACAAGGAAATGTTTCAGTGAGGTAGGGACAATGCAACCGCGCCAGTATAGGGATGATTTCTCCTCTCGAATCATGTTGCCGTGTGTCAGCTTAGCATGGCCACTGCAAGTCCCTCACATTCGATAACTGAAGTTTGGGAGATAATACGGGGTTGAAAGATGGACTTCATAGTTGGACTGTCAATGCATGACAATAAAGTTAAGCTATATTATAGGACTTCTATTCGCTGGCGTTTGCATAGTTTTCTAGCCAGCTCTGGCTGTAATTAATTCAGTGGAGCTGCGGTTGGACGACCTCGTCACTACTTTAAATATGAAGTAATTTCTTGCAGCTTCCAAACCAGATAATAGTTTAATGTCATGAAAAATTCCATTCTGAAGCGCGTCAATCAATATTAATCAAAGTCAACTGTTTATGGTTTCACACGCTTGTACGGCTGTATCGATAACGGCAAGGCAGCTGATTTCTTTATGAAATTCTCACTAGCGTGCAATTCAGTGTCGTGGTTCCGTGTGGAAATTTTCTACTAATGCCTACTAAATACCACACAGTACGGTGATTAGTTTCATACTCCAGATACGTTAGAGTGCTAAATTTTTTCAATTGCCTGTGTACAGTTTCTAGTACTAATGCTGTAAGAGATCATTCAATAAAGTTTAATTAATTAAAATTCAATATCTAAACATTTACTGACTACAAAGAGAGAATTGTTGCCTCCTAGACCATGCCCATTAAGCGCGTAATAATAGTGACGTTTAAACAAATAACAATTTACTAAATCTTGTAATAAAAGAATTTAAAAATATTCACTAAGGGCATAAATCCACAGTACGACAGGGCTCTCCTCAAGTAACAGAACAGTACAACTATTTAAAACAAAAATCTCAAATAAAGTCTTAAATCCATATATGCCCAAAATATGCAGAAGTCCGTTCCCAGGACTATACCTTAGGAGGCCTTGGCTCATGTCCACTAAATTATGGCGGTAAAGGTAAAGTCAATTTAGACCACACCCTCACCTGGGAAACCCACATACACTGGTTTGTGCTGCGGGTATAGGCCCACTGGCCCCAGATGTGTAAGAGTAGTTGCAGTCGACAACGGGTCACCAAGAACTATGGCGCCAATTTGACGGAAGGAGCAAATGACCCGAGACCCCCCACCCCCTTATCTCTGAGGAAGGCAGTTCCGCCACGGCGTCGTGCAAGCACACAAGACAAAAAGCCACTTTGAGCAAACAGGTCTAGGAAACTCTGTGAATAATAAATTAAAGTTAAGTTTAAGTAGAATAACGTGAAGCTCCAGTCACATGATATGATACCTATATTAGCCAAATTCTCTCGGTAAGATATAGTGACTGTTAATAGCGCATAAGGCTATAAAGTACTTAGAGGCCCGGTCACACCGCCCGAACTTTGCTGAAGCGTTCCTTGAACGGTAAAGAGTTTCAAATGGAAAAAAATTCGAAACCATGGGCGTTGGCTTACCGGTGCACCGCTGAAGACTGCGTTCCTTTAGTGGTGGACCGCCGAAGCCTGCGTTGCTTTAGCGGTGACGCGTGCGTTCGTATAGCGGAGGGCGACAGTTCTAGGGCGTTGAATCAGCGGGGGTATAAAAGAGCTGCAGCGTTGGCTAAGCGGCGTACCGTTTGTCTCTACGGAGCTACGTAGACCGCTAGTAGGGCAAATACAACACATGAATGAAGGCGTTGGACAAGCGGACCCAAACGTTCACGGACTTTCGTCTAGCGGTGCTAAGCTTTTGACGGGGTGTTACTGGAGCGTATTTGTACTTTGCCAGGGCGGAAAATTGCTCCCCTCTTTATCGCATTCAAATTTTGCACAAGCTCAAAATTTGAGAGCGGTAGGATAGCCCCTCGAGAAGCATCACCGGTGGCCGAGCGTGTACAGCGTTGCTTTAGCAAGAGCAAACTTTGGTGAAGGTTGTGAGCGGTGATGATTTTTTTTACCGCTCTAGAAACGCCCCAGCAAAGTTCGGGCATCTGGGCAATGAACGGTAAAATGACGGCTGTCGAAATTACGAGCAGGTAAGATGGCGACACAATTAATGAAGTTGAGACGAAGACTCCTGAATAATTACTTGGGGTTCGTGAAGTAACATACTGGCAGTGACTTGCATGATAGTTCTTGTTTTATGGGCAAAATGCCTCTCCATGTGAGGACTTTTTATATCCGATCGTTGAGTGACGAACTAAATTTATATGCAAATTTTAATGTTTCTTTCTTGAAGATCGAATGCAAAACAATGTGAGGTTATTTTCAGCTATGCATATTTGGTTATGTTTGCTCCAAAGAAAAAGAGAAGTTGCTGATTAGGTTTGCTGCATATACGCACTCGCGCCTCAGCTCGGTCCGTGACTCATTTAAAACTTAAAATGTGATAGCGATCGCGCCCATTTCATCCTCACAAATTGTAGCTGTCTCCAATGTCAGTTAGATAGAATCGGTTGTTCTTTGTTGTGAAGTTCATTCTATCAAAAGTGTTGTTCGCTGTAATAATTGCTCTATTGACTCTAGTGAATACAGTCCTTTGGACAGGATTAATTACTGTATTTTCAGAAAATTGTTGTACAAAACTAAATTTTTATCCGTCGACATCAGGTTAAAGCTATAGAACAACCCACAGTGAGGGCTATCCAAAACTGATGAAATTAACTGATATATACTCTGCTACTCTTGTTCAACACAAAACATTCATTTTTAAAATAAAAGACAAACTGGTCCAGGATACAATACGTGAAGCCAGATTTCAAGGATTTTAGTTGTGTAGAAGTCAACTCATTGGTAATCTTTCATTTAAGTATTAGGAAGGGGTCCACAAGCCCGGTTCGTGTACTTTAATGAGTATATTACGCAGCAGGTAATGGACACAGTATAGGCACGAACAATCGTCGATCACGCCCAGTGCTTGGCATTTGCAGTATGTAGCAGACGATCCTTTGTTTACATTTTCAAGGGAGTATTATATTATTACCTTGCGCGAATAGCGTGTGCAATGCAGTCGGCGATCCTTTGTTAACATTTTCAACGGCGTATATTAACGTCGGGCGCGTGAGCACAGAGTTGGCACAGAGCCACTAGCTAGCTAGAGTAGCTTGACAACAAGAATAGTAAATAGAGATCTTATTATAAGATACGGAAGGCGTAGCCGAAGTGAGGCGCCACCATAGGGATGAACAGAAAAAGAAAAATTGTTTATTTTTCTACAGAAAAGAAGGCACTCTGATCATAATGCTGTTTACGAGGAGCTTAATGTTCACGTCTACTACATGAACCTGTTTTTCTTGATAATGTGATATAAATAATCACTCCGATTTTCCTACTTTAAGGTTAACCAGGAGTTAATTTTATTTATTTGAGATAGAGAATTTGACTGTTATTATGGGCAATTATAAAGGTAAAGTCAACTTTGACTGCACGCTCCACTGGGAAATCCACACGCACTGGTTCGTGCGGATGAAATAGGCTAACTGGCCTCAGACTAGTAAGTGCAGCTGCAGCCGACGACGGGTCGCTATGAACAATGGCGCCGAAACGGAAGGTTCAACGACCCGCCACCCCCTACCCTAAGGTAAGTACCCCCACGATTGCTATGCGTACAAGCAGATTTGCTGCTTCAGCGCGCCGAGACCTTGCACAAGGATCGGTCACCTGGCTTGAGGATCGTTCCTGAGACCCTCAGCATAACTGTGCAGCACGCAACGACCGCTGCTACCGTGGGTATACTGAGAAAAGATCCTGAATTCTGACCCTTCTTACGAGTGTTCATTTAATGAATTTAAAAAAGACTTTAGTGTGTAAACTCTAAGCAACGAAATTCACTGCGTAAGAGAATCATTTTCATGCAGTCATGCACACTCAGAAGATTATCTATTTTGATTTACTTGTTGAGAAATATATGAGCCACATGACTTATCAATGCACTCTGATAACTATAAACCATTCATTGGTTAAGTCTACGGAAATATATACCAAGCTTTGAAAGCAGAACGCAACAGATACAACGAATTTCTACACTTCGGGTAAAAAACCTCGTCGGTATGGTTACTGAATAAATGTGCGACACAATGAAGAATAATCATTATTGAAATATCGATAGAGGAAGTTCAACTTCTGTGTAGCCTGGACTTACCATTCCGCAGACAAGCGACTTTCCTCAACTGGCTTGTGCACGATCCAGGCATGTGCATTTCCGCTATATATATATATGTATATATATATATTCATCGTTTTCAATCAATGTAGCGGTGTGGTCAGTTTTTCCCCAGCATGCGTACAATTATAATATTACTATCATTAATTACACCGCGCAATCAAATGTACCTCATTGCCAAAAGATTTAAAAGCTTATGATGGCAGTGGCCTGACTGTGAGAGTCACTGATGAACACACATGGGATCAGACTGAATATAGACGCAAAGAGAAACAAGAATTGCTTCGCTGTAGAAGAGGTTGCTTTTACTGTTTAATTGAAAAGTGTTACAATGTTAGAGAACTTCGTATCTGTGAGGATTGTGAAAATGTGTTAATTGAACGTTAAAACATTATCGTACGGACAAATAGAGCTACTGTAGCTAAACATTGAAGAATTTTATGACGGTGTAATGCTTGTGCGAGTATTCGTAGCTACTACAATTATAAACGTTATTCATTGCAAGGGGAAAAATGAAAATACTGAAGAAATTAATGATAGTAGGTATTAGACTTATGGAAACATTAATAGCCTACTGTAATTTAGAACATCACTTAACCAAAGAGAATAATCGAGACCATTAGAGAGAAACCTGTAATAAATCGTACAAGATTTGTGTCAGCATGCCGCAAGCTAGTGAAGTTGAAGCAAGTAAAGCATGTAGCAGTGAAGTGAGAAAGTCTCAGAGAGGGAGGCGTTGCGTCAGCGTTACGTTCTAAAGAAGCGCTGTACACAAAGGTCAGCCCTCATGTGTGTTATATCCCCTCACAACCCCAATGTCAGTGAGGGTAAGGAGTGAGAGAGAGAGGGAGAGGCCTGAAGAGCCTTGAGATGACTTCAAGGGCACCGGCGGTGGCACTGCCCTCACTGTGTCTGGCCTCTCACCAAGTTGCCAGTACTTCGTTTTTTCTCTTTTTTTCTCCAGGTTTTTTTTTCACGTACATTATCGTAAATTACCAGCGTCCTAAGGAAGGCGCTCGTTATAATGCATTTCTAGCGCAAAAAAGTTCCACACTTCTTAAAAAGTTTATAATTTTTATACTCTGTAGAGTTTAGAAGAGCTGCTACTCTCAGCAAATGTTATGCAAATTGCTGGTTCCTTAGCTATTTATTTCTATAAATAATCGGTTGCCGTTCTTAAAAAGTTCTGCCAAATGGCGTTCATCTCGAATTACGAAACTGTCTAGGAGATACAATATTCTGTGAAATTTACCGTAAAATACTGTTTCTTGCTCGTGCTACGCTACAAACAATCTGCAGCCCTTAGGTTATTGATTTGTAATATGTTCATACTCGATCCATAGATGGTTTCCGTACGCAGGCGACGATAACTCTTCGCACTAAATGAGTAATGCGCAAATTACCTTAAACTCTCCTTTCTGAGCTCAATGTTGCTGTCGGACACAACGTGCTCGTTCAATAGGCTCATCAAAGGCGATCCAAGTCAACCCCACTTGTCAAAAACCTCTGGCAAGGGAGTAGTTTTCGCCATTGTGCATCGTGTTGCAGGTTTTCAAAGTAACAAAAAAAAAAAAAACTGGAAACGGCAGGAAACGCTTACTCAGCGTTGGATGTCTGAAAAGCTATTGCGAAGGTGCCAGAAATGAGGAGTCGGGGACGCAGATCGTTATATAGGAGTCTTCCGTCAATGGTGACATAGATCTTGACGATCTTTGGTCGACTGCAACCGTACATTCCTCTGGGGATGTTGCGATATATTTGTAGCCCGAACTAGTCTGTGTGTGTGTAACTTCCCAGGATGCGGGGGTGCGGGCAATTTGGCGTTGCCTATAGTCAGTCACTTGGTTGATTTAGTTTGCAGTTTCTCAAGAGCAAAATTTTAAACCTAACATGCCGAAGAAAACCTTCGTTCCTTTTGCTAATAACGTTGCTTTAGATAGCAAATTAACGTAACAATCAGTAATATATCGTCTAAAAACTATAAATTCGTTGGATATGTAGGTATTGATGGATTAAGCTCCTGACAAGAGCATTGGCTTCGTCGCTTTCAATCCTGCTGATGGCGCTAGCAGCAATTCGCTTGCGTTGAGGCGGTTGAAAGCTGTCCTTTTTTTGGCTGAAACTCTATTCAGCACTCCTATATGAAGTTCCTAACAAGCCAAACCTTGAAGGCTCAATTTCTTTAGCCAATCGAGGGGCCATTGGTTTAGATAAGAAGAGACATAGGGAATCAGATAGCTAGAGGAAGCCAGAAATAGAAATAAATGGAGTGTATGATGAAAAAAAACAGAGATTTGGCAGTGGTAGCGGCGCGTCAGAATACTGACAAACACGGACCTTGTCAGGTGCAACTAATGGGCTGTCACTCGTGACTCCTGATGGGCGAACGTCCCATGTCCCGTGTGTGCCTCACGAGCTAACAACACTGCTATGCATAAACAAACTGAGCCTCTAAGCCTCAATAAATAATAGATCAACGTGTCTTGTTCAACGATGAATTAAACTTAGGTTTCACGCAAGCCCATTATTCCCTAGACTTCTTGACTGCGAATTGCGAGAGAGAGTCTAATAAGGAGTTATCAAATTAGAATTTAAATTAACATATATACATCAGACTTAACCTGGGTAGATCTTGCGTGGGGGCAAAAATAAGATTTGATATGATGTGCGAGTAAGCAGCATTGAGTTAAAATTTTATGTCAAGCACGTCTTTAACACCGAAAGATTTACAGCTATAGAGATTCAAAGACATAAATTATACTGATTTCCTGCTTTTCAACGAGTATCGATCGATAAACTTGCTACTCTTGAGTAGGTATCAACACTTTTGCTCAAGGTGAAAGTCTCCACGCAGCTCTCTGATTTTTCAGTATTCAATTGCAGTGCTCTTTTTTATCTTTAAAAAGCCAAAACAGCATCTCTACTACGCCTTCCAAAATGTTTTATCAAGTCTTATTTATTGTGTTCAAATGCGATAAGTATGATAATTAATTTTTGACTAGAGCACAACGAATGTAAAATATATTGCAAGAGCTGATTTCCAGGAAAAAAGAGGTAATTAATATGAGGAAAAGTCTCAAAAAGATGATAATAATAAACAACATAAACTCCGCTAAGTGCCTTTAAATTTAACTGAGCTTAATTTATTAGAGTCAAAAATACTCAATAATAATAACCAGATATTATAATGCGGAACTAAAATGACTCAAACATCATTTGGACTAAATAAAGTGAAACCAAAATGGCCGAAATATTATTTAAAATAACCTAAACGGACCCAAATGTCCATAATACTATCTAAACTGCACAAGGCGGAACAAAATAATCCTTTAATATTGATGGGCCAAAGAGAACGGACACAAATCTCTCCTATAATACTGGATAGGAATGGCTTGCATATTACGGGGAAATCATCGAGATCGTCCAGCCATATTCGTTCATATTAGCACTCTCCGCTTAACCTATTAGGTCTCGGGCACCTATAACTGGGATTATCTATTGAGGCAGAGAGGGCAGAGAAAGATTTACTGCAAAAGCATGGGTGAGGTCAACACATGCGTGCTAAATGTCACCTTATTGGGGCAATGTATGAATACATAGATCCCTGCTTGGACAAACTGAGGATGCATAAGGTAGTCTGTCTAACCCCTGTTATTGTGCTTAGCGTTTCCGTCGTGCGATCTAGTGAAACGCTTCAGGGTATTTCTCGGTGGTGAAGTGACAACTGTTCGGCATCGCATCAACGGAGGCCCGGG
>LQNS02000226.1:6092675-6132629 GCA_001587735.2 Parhyale hawaiensis
GAGGATGCATAAGGTAGTCTGTCTAACCCCTGTTATTGTGCTTAGCGTTTCCGTCGTGCGATCTAGTGAAACGCTTCAGGGTATTTCTCGGTGGTGAAGTGACAACTGTTCGGCATCGCATCAACGGAGGCCCGGCAAGCTAAGGGGCCTGCCGTGCGATGCCTAAATGTGACGCACCTCGTGAGGTCGTGGCTCTCCGGTCCGCTACGTGCTACTCCCTGGAATTTAACTGAGAGTAGTGCCACTGCTTCTCCTGCTCTTCACACTACTGTATCTTCAAAATTTTAGAATTAAGGCAAAAAGAAAACCTCGATAGGTGTATCCATTGTACCCTGTATACGAGATAATAAATGATGTTTGTTTGTTTGTTTTGTTTTCATCCACCGTACTGAGTTGGCGAACTTCGTGATAGGAAGGATGTCATAGAATAAAAGCTAGGAAAAGTTTCTATAGAGAATCTGTACGAGCGAGAACGTTGCGAATTCCACTGCAGTAGTGAGCAAAACTGGTAAACGTCTTCCTAGCTGCTTCAGACATATGTGAGAGAAAAAATTATTTTCCAATAAACTTTGTGTGACACCCCATGAGAAACGGTATATGAACCGCAGGTTTACTTTAACCGTCGCAGGCCAGGTAACTTTTCCATAAGGCTTTGTCGCTAGTTCTAATAGGAATACAATTCGACAAAGAACGCAACTCAAGCAAAATAACAGTGAGGGCGACATTCATTTTTCTACAGTAGGTATGACTTTGCCTCTGCGAAGCAGCCGCCGGACCTCGTAAGACTGTAGAGTCTTGTTTCCGCGATTTTTTTCTGGTGCGACTCCGCTAAATTACGCGGTAAAAACTTTAACTGTTTCAACACAAAACACAAACTTTTTATTTCACTATTGTTGATAAAACATAGCCTAAAATGATATAAATTTACATGTATTCCTCGTCCTCAACTTTTCGTCCAGGAGGTCCATATTCCCGTTGAGGCACACAAGCTCTTCAAAATTAGCCTCAGCCATGGAGCGTCTCCTGCCGTGTTGAAGAGCAGTGCTGGACGAGACCACTAATGCTTGTGCGACTTTGATTCCCACATTTATCGATATTTAAACGCAGTATATATATTTCTAAATAAAATGTTAAATTTCGAATATTTAGAATAGAAAGTTCTTTTCTACTATGGAGAATTGAAAATCAAATGTTAACCTTATTTTAACCATATCGCTGTGCCTGGCTACACAGATTTTTCTCCATAGGGATACATTAGAAGAAACAACACTAGTAGCAAAACAACACAGCCTTGCGTGAATAGAGGTACTATATGGTTACCCGGTGTGTTGACTAAAGCGTTTTGTGCAAATATTAATTATGGCCGATCTACACGTTAGTCTTTTTAGCGTGTTTTACTCATCCACTCGTCTGAATTTGTTACGGTACCTTGAAACAGCAAAAAAGTGCACCGTTCTCTGAGTTTCATACCACACCGTAGTTGAAAGATAGCTGTAACTTGCCTAGCGACAACTGCCGAGGAACCTTATTTCACTGCTAAAATTTCATTAAGTTTTGTGGCGTACAAAAGTTGCGTTCTTAACGACGTTACAAAAAAAAAAAATTCGGCGAATGGATGAGTGAACGTGTGCAAAAAAAAAAATAGTGTGCAGACAGACTTTTAAAAACAAGTTATTCATTCCACTAACGCTGAATAAGTATGGTCTCCTCTTATGTATTTTTTTTACTGCAATATATATGTAAATATATATACTGTACAATAAAGGGAAAAAGGTAAAAGGTTGGCAGCATAGGTACTCACCATGGTGTGACTTCCATCCGTATAGTGATTTTGACGTTGGCTATGGCGGTAGATGTTAGAGACATTAGGACAAGGCGAGGAATGCTAGGTTAGAATAGAAATGGACAATGCACGTTTCAGAACTAGCATAGGTTAGGAAAGTGTAAAACAGCTTCTGATCTCGACGACAGACAAAGTCATCGCAAAAACCATGGCCGTTGCATGTACGGTCTCGCCATGCCGTCCTAGCGACTAAACGCAACGCAGGCTTGCAAGCAACAAAGCGAAGGCAGCCGAGTGGTTTGCAACAACATGCGCGCGGCACGGCTCATGTCACCATATATGCAAAGAGCCTCTTTGCATGGGCGCCTGACCGTGCGAGTGCTTTAGTTAGAGTATTGTCGAGCTGTACACTGTAATCTAAGGCATTTAATTCACTTAAGTTTGTAACTTGTCAGGAACTTCAAGTGTAGGCTCGAGAGTTAGACAGTACGATTGAGTTTATGATTATTCGGAACTTAATCGGCCTTATATATTTCTGGCTGAATTTTATTCAAAGTTGGAGACTAAGGCCGCGTTTGGAGTTACGGACGACTTAACAAATTACATAATTTCAGTCATTAAAGACGCTTACAGTGAGTTACATCAATTCAAACTTTAGTTGCCTCCCTTACTATAGAATGATTGTAGTGACCCGACAGTTAGAGAAGGAGCTTCTCTAGCATGTCGCACAGAACGAGCAATCCATGCATTACGTAACATCGCACTGCAGCATAGAGCAACTATCTTAGGTACTTGCAGAAATACTCTAGTGGGTGGGCAACTACACTAAAATGACAAAAACATTTGATGAGCAGTCAACACTTTTGACAATTCGAGTGCTTAGTGAACTCGATAATTTTTTGAGCTGACACAATCTACCTTCGCCCAACAGATCGAATGTAAAAATATGCATAAGCAGATCACAACGTCGACCTTTGCAGCTTGCTATCTCATCCGGTGGCGTCCAGGGATTTTGCTTCTAACCAACTCGAGAAATATTTCTTTCATTTACACATATTAAATCAGATATGTACCTCAAAGGAGACGCGAACGTAATTTTCTACGGGACCGATTCGTTATACTTTGGCGTAGTGAATGAAATTGGTGTACGATTTTTAAAACAAATGCCGGTGCCACACGGACGCTAGTCAAACAGAACGAATTTCCAATTTTTGACCACCTAATCGACGTTTAAAGAGCTGCACACTCCCGCTTTTGTTTACAATTTCAGGATGGAGCATGCAGTGTTTTTGAGCGCCATTCACTAGTCAAATGCCCAAGTTTTGTAAACAAACCGCCAGGGGCGCCAGCCCATATAGCGACACACGCGAAGTTTACCTGACGGAGTTTGACGTTTGTTTCCTATTGGACAAATCTTACAAGTAAATAGAAAGACATGTTTTTGTGCACAATATTTCGCACATTTGCGAAAGTTTCCTCAGCTATTGGCTAACTCGTGTAGTAAGTAGCCTTATGTGTAACTTGAGACAGCTTAAGCTTTCCATTTGTGTGATAAGTAGTCTTTGTTGTCGCAAAAAGGCGTTTCATTCTAAGACTGTGAAATTTGTAAATGCCTACAGTTTGAGCCAAGTTTCTTCTATTCAATGATTGTGCTGAGCCTTTTGCTACGGATAGTAGGTTGTGCTGTATTTAGTTATTTATTTATGATGAGGATACGAAATAAGAAATTTAATTGGCAGCAAAGTAATGATACTCTACACTTCTCTGTTTGATCGCAGTTACTTATTCACTCTAAACAATACATATAAGAAACTCTGCGGCAATATTATGAATTATTTTACGATCCAAATTAATGCGTCACGCCTTATAGGGAATTATCCTATGTCTCTGGAAGATGGCATCAGGTAATATTTACGAATCGCCTGTGATTTCCCGGTTGGGTGGTGGCTTAGGCTGCCCGGGTGCGATCGTATTTCTGCCGCTGTGTCGGAGCAGAACAATAGCGTTGTTGCACACGCCCTCTCTCCCACAGACACACACGGACACACCAGACAGCTCCTCGCATTGTCCTGCTCTTATTTGCACTTTCCCACGTGTTGCTCGTGTCGCCTGCTTTTGTTTGCTTGCTTCAGCCGTGCACGCCCGCAGGAAGTGGCTGTGCAGTTTTTCCCTAAAGGATTAGAAGTGATCATCAAAAGTAAGGGGACTATACTCATGGGATGCGTAAAGTTTTACGTTATTTGGTTAATTTTATACCCAGAACAATTGCAGCAGCGATGCTCGCCCATTGCAAGCAATTGTTTTAGTTTAGCTATTCTCTACCTTGGGACGAGAAGTGTGATCATAAAAAATGAGGGAACTACGCTTGAGATAAATTAACTCGCACGCTATGTTGTTACGAAAATTTTACCGTTTTGTACAGGTATTTATCAATAACCTCCGCAAAGGAAGCTATGTTTTTGACGCATTTCTCCGTATGTGTATTTGTCTGTTACCCAGATAACTCAAAATATTATGGACGGATCTTTACGAAATTTGTAGGAATTGTTAGGCATGTTAGCAGCAACAGATGATTCACTGTCAGTAAAGATTCGTTCAATCGTTTATTTTTTGTTTGTTTGTGTATTTCTTCTCAGTAACATAACTCAAAATGTGACATGCAGATTTACACGAGTTGTTGGGTATAATACGGAGAGCAGATGAAAAAATTTTGGTTTGATCTGTTTGTTAGTTTATTTGTCGCTGTTTGATTTTATATATGTTAGCAAACTAGTACAAAATATTATGAACGAATCTTTATGAAATCTACAGAAATTGTAAGTAATGTTGAGAAACGTGAATAATTTAATTTTGGAGGTAGTCGGTTGGTCGGTTTGTGTGTTTGACTAATGCTTGTTAACAGCAACTCAAAATGTTATGAGCGGATCTTCAACAAAATTACAGAAGCTAGCTGTTATTATCGTCAGAGGCACAAATGACTATGTTTTGGAACTGACGCAGAGACAATCGTAGGTTCAGAATCAACTTGAATTTTCCGATACCGTTATCTTGCTTGGCGGAGGCATGTGCTCTCAGAGTGCTCGAGTTTTTTTATGCTTCTTCAGCGGAGGCAGAAATTAAGGAGACGATCTTTATAGCTAAAGTAACAGTTTCCTAGCTGTGTATATGTCTTGGATGAAGAAAGAAAAATGAACGGTACGAAAATGATAAAGTTTTCATAAGAATTTGTCAGAGATGATTGTTGAAGTTTCTTTCTTTCTTTTAGCAACGCTTACTAGCAGGAAGCCGTTGCTTAGTTTTTTTTGCTTAGCGTATTAGAAGGAATCATCAAATGTAAGAAGTCTAAACTTGAGGTACCTACAATGTAGAGGAGGAAGTAACTTTGTCTCGTCAACAGCAGTTACAACGACTGGTTTTCAGAAGCACACAGTTAATATTATTTACCCGCATATCATAGACTGAATACATTGCTGCAGTGACGCACTCCCGGCAGACGCAAATGTTAAGCTTTTTTCCACGGGATGCACACAATTTTACGTCAATTTCTTCCATATTCATGAGTTAAACCGTTTACGGCAGTGGCGTATGCACGCCTACAGGCAGCAGTTCTTCGTGTTTTCCCCACAGATGCCTGAATGAATTTTGATCCAGAAGATGTCTATACTTATATTTAAGCATTTCATGGAGGATATACTGTATCTTGTAATATATATATGTTGAATTTTTATTACATTCAGTGGTAGTAGTGCAGAGGCACAATAAGCAGTTACTCATTTTCTGAGGGTTGACTGAATCATCATGAAAATCGGGCGACTGAGTTGCACCTGACCTAGGTTAGGTCTTGGATGCAGTATCTGCAAGCTAACATCACTTGTAATATTTATGCATAAAACTGTCTGTTGCAGAGCTGCAGGCCCGGATACAGCATCTGGTAATTTTTTGCTCGTCTGGGTTTTGAGTGAATCATCTAACGTGTGGAGGATGACTTAGCACTTGCGTGGTGGTGTTTGTTCTAGCGATATTATCAAGTTAGAGCTATTCTCGCAAACCCATAACGACCTAGTCTATCTTTGGCTTATTGTAGGAATAACACTGAGAATATCAGATACTACGAATGCTTGGACTTGCAGGGGTAACCCGATTATATCCAAGTTTACTTACCATTACATATCAGTACAGCTGTTGTTGTTTATATCTTTTACTGAAGGACATAAAGTCAATGCATATATTTAATTCTAAAACCGGCTTTAGAAAGAATATTGCAAATCACGTAATTCCCGTGAGCAATCGAAATTTTACATGGTCGTTCTTGGACAGATATTTTACTTAATTAAAAATATCAGTAATTTTCGCTTCAATTTGAATGGTAACACGAGATACCTTGCGGGAATCTTAAATTATAAGAAATTAAGCAGCAAACTACATAACCTGGTCAGTAAGTTAAGGGACTTAGGTGAAAAAGAACTTGAATTAGCTACTATTTGTGTAATATATTATCAAGTGGAATTTTATTATAATTCTTGAAAATTTAAAATACCTATCGAACGTTGGGAAAAATTTGTCAGCGATGAGTTTAAGGTATCACTGCTTGAAATATCTGCTTTCTTTGTAAAATTTTGATAGTCATAGGCGAAAACTATGAACTGATCATGACTTATACTCATACTGGGAGTAGAAATTTCGTTGCTGTTTCTGTCATGTCTTTTGAAGATAATACCCTGTTTTTGGCGCACTTTTTACATTATGGAACAACGATGGTGGCATTGTTTTTTTTTTGTTGTTAAGTGCATTGCACTTTAATCAAACTGATTATATTGGTTCATAATTAATTCAAGAATTAACAAAGCTCTTCTTAACTTAAGAAGATGATCAATATCCAAAGCAGTCCACGTCACATGCGGAGAGGTGAATAACTTCATCATACGCAAGACTCTCGTCCCGGGCTGTCAGACTCTGAATGGCGCATTCCCTTGCGAAGAATTCTGATGAGCTTGCTAATTAATACCACCTGAGGTCTACAAAGCAACAGAAACGCTTATATTACCTTAGCTGAATCAAAAGAAAGGCCTAATGGGACATTGTAGGGCCATTACAAACGTCAGTGGGGCCGGTCGCCATGTACACAGAATGTGACATGCGCAAACAAACTTGTCTGTCACTGCTATGGGGGCGGCGGTTCTCAACAGACTTATGCACCATGCTTCCTTGTCGCCATATGTTATAATAAGAACTGTATGCCAGCAATCACTGTGGAAATCAATCTTAAACTTCTCTAGCTTCTTGAAGTTCAATAGATAATCACTAGTGAGAGTTTTGGTCAATGCAGGAATAAAATTTGGTAAAGGAATGAATAATGTCCTAAAAATTTGTACAGTGTTTCAGTAGACAACACTGGTCATCGTCAGGCATTAAATTCGATTTAATGAATTAATTGCCTGTATAAATATCACAGAGAATATTGCATATATGTGACGACTGAATTCATTGTTCCCCACCCCAAGATTGTCTGCCTAAATAATTGAATTCACAATTATTATTCATTTAGTACTGAGAGCTACGAGTTTGGATCTACCAATTTGTACCTTAAGTTCTCCCCTCTGATATAAAATAAGCCACCAGGAGGTAGGTTTTTCCTCCAGCTGAGGGCCGACTGTAGGGGTCGCTCTGTTCGCTCTCCAACGTTAGTCGTCCGATGCGAGTGACTTCTTTTTGTTTTTATCAGTTATTAAGGACCAGTTGACATCTTGCATAGCCCATGTAAAATTCTGAGCAGAAGCAACAGATTTAACACATTTCGCTCTTCATTTTTCCAGAAGTGCAGGTAAAGCGTACAAACTGGTCAGTTTTAGTACGATATTTCTTGATAAGTTAATGCATATGAAATTTAAACTGTTAATGCTATATAATTCCCATCAAGTTTAACCAGATTGCTTTGCCGTAGACGCTCCATAAATTACGCAAGCTAAGGAAAGAGGATCAGTTTTTTATCCGAATGATCATATATTGTAAAATTATTCTTAGATTCAGCTAGTTGAGTAAAGCACATTTCTAGATACAGGTTCTTCAATCAGTGGTACAGTGTGGAATGGCATTCCAGCGGCTGCGAAACAACAGTATCAGTCGTATCGTTACTATTACTGATAAGACTGAGTCGTGGATTTGACGATTTTATTTGTATCATTCTGCCTCCTTGAACAAATTATAGCAAGTTGAGGGCAGCGAGAAGATATTAAATGTTCAGGTGGTCAGCGTTACAAAATGTTGTTAAAACTCAGCACTGGATTTATGTTATCACTTTGAGCGCAAGCCCTAATAGGAAAAAAAAATCAGGTCCTACCAGTGCTGCCTGTAATCCTTTGCTTGACTTGATAAACTACAGCTTGTGAAGCCCAGTCCCGGTCTGTGTCACTTCGACCAGCAGCCTCATGTAACCTACAGGATGTTCTCATGAGTAGCTTATCAACACCCAATATACAAAGGATACGTGAAGGAAATTGATACGAAATTTTCCTCTTGGGGTGCTCCAAATTTCAATCATCTCGTGTAACGAGAAACGCTTGCGGAAATTGATTTTTTCCAGCCGAAGAAGTTCGCTTATGGCTTATGACATCCTCGTCAGGGATCGTTAGAAGCAATTAAACTTGGTTGACGTGCAGCATGAGTGAAAGCAATTTCAGTTAAGAGCTCTAACGTGGCTGGTGTTGTCCATAAAATTGCGGGATTTATTTTGCGTCAGCTGCCATTGTCGTGACGGAGACAATTTGCCGGCAACTTTACGACGCACGTATGATTGTGCAGAACTTAATTCTAACGGAAGAGCTTAATGAGGAATCTAAGATCAGGTTCAACATGTATGTTGGTGTCACAATAGGTAATATACGGTGCTTTGCAATCGCTTCGAATTCACAACCAGATGGTTACATGACACAAAATCCATTTCCATCAAGTGCAGAATTAATTAAAAAGCAATTGTCCTAAAAAAATTACTTTCAACCCATTCAGTGCCAGGTGCTGTAGGGTTTCCAGTTATTATCTTACTGTTACAAGTCTTCGCTTATAGTTATGTGAAGAAACACAAGTTAAATTATAATGCATGATACATCCGTATCGATGCGCAGTAGTCTTGACAATGTTAAAAATTCAGAACTGCATCAAACTACAAACAGTGTAAAGCAACTGCATTGGACTTGGACAACCTCATACAAATATTTTGCACTCAGAGACACGATAATGACATAAAAAAACGTTCAGTGCCAGAATGATTACTAATAGAACATGCGCAGTAGCCCACATAATAGACACCTAGTCGTTTACGGAGTCGTGGCATTTCTTATAGCAGCCGCCCATGCGTTTAAATCGCCAAAATACTTTATGAAATTTGTATGCAACTGTAAAATACTGACTTATGTACTTGAGATTTTTAAAATGTTACTCATTAGAGTAAAAGGGTGACACTATGTTTGTAATCGGAAAATGTTAGAACAATAGCATTCATATTTGAAGTTAACTTATTATAGCTTCATTTAAGCCAAAATGTTTTGAACTGAAGCGTAGCTGGTCAATAAAGCGACAGGAAAAACACTTTGGTGTGTGCCTGTATGTCAGAGGGTTGCCTACCTTTTCTGTATTTAATCTACTATTGCAGAGGTTGAATTTTTTTAGGAGGGGGTGGGGGGTGGGGAGAGGGGTTTCAGGTGCAAATGCAGCGTGGTTTTTTTTTGTCGTTATATGATTTTATGTATATATTTACTTGCTAAAACAACCGGGTCTGTGTCCTTATTGTGAAGAGCATTTAACTGTTTGGACAGAAAATAACCTTTCGCGATTTGTAAGCATAAGCAAAAGTTGAACTGGATGACTTTTGACTTGACTGTTAGAATAATTTCTTGGCAGTGTACCTCGCTCTAACTTCGTAATACAATCATATATAGACATTTTTGGGGGGAAAAATCAGTGTCAACATTTCTGTGCAAGTGGAGCAGCCAAGTCTGTCGAGGTATAGTTATTTGTAGACTTGCATAGTGACTGTGAATTTCCCTAAGATATCGAATTGAAGCAACTTTGTATTCTTTTAAGCGAAAGCATTATTTTGTGTAATGATGCATACCTGGGCATGTCGTGTGTGTCAACACGTGGATTTATTTTTGAATAGAATGTCTATATTTTCTGGTTTGTTGTGTAGGCATAATTAACCAAACCATACAAAATACTCCCTGTCAAGGAAATTTCAGACAATGCCATGCCTACAGGGAAACAATGTTCTTTTAGCATTTCCATATTAAGCAGATGATTCGATCCTAAGGAGCAGTATTCGATTTTCGGTCGTCTCATGTGTAATCGGTTCGAAACAAACATGTAAAACTTGATTCAAAGTGAAGACCCTATACGCTCCATGGACTGACGTTTCCGATCACTATAAGCTAAGCAGATTATAGAGTATCCTGAACTAAGTGAACAAATCGAGGTTCCCCCCCCCCTCTCCCAATCGGCAATGTTTAGCCGATTATCTCTTATGATCTAAAATACCGCTTCCTCTGATAGTGCTTGAACTGTCGTGAGAACTTGACCACAGACTAATGAAAACACAGACGGACAGCTTCCTAGCGCAGCTCAGCTCTGCGTCGAGATTCCTGTGACGTCATCATTAAGACATCAGCGGTGTGCCATGAGCAATTTTATGTAAGGGGAAAAATATTTAGACTGAGCAATGCTAACAAGACGTAAATTTAATAAATGAAATGCACTGCGTATTCTTAGTTTTCTTCTCATCTTAGAAATTGGAAGACTCTCAAGATGATTTAATTTTAAGAGGCCTCATGGGTTCAGAGTTTCATAGTAATTAACAAGCAACGAAATTTCGAGCGGCTGGAGTTATACGTAGATAAATTTTGTATCCTGTATACCAACTTATGATGAAAATAATAAAGTGAGGACTGCGACGTCATTATTCAGAAACAATTTTGAACGTTTTTATGACTTCTTGACGGACAGACACAGAAGGAATCAAACACTTGCACTGACGTCGTGGTCATTCAACCACGTAGCATCTAGTCGTCTCGTCTACACCTCACCATAGGTTATATGACATTGAATGTCTCACAACAATAGCACTCGTCAGTTATGGGGCTTTTTTTTCAACATAGCAGCTGCGAGGCAGTTGGTTAGCAGTTTCTTGTGCTGCAGCAGTTGCCCTGCAGTTGGTGAGATCAAATTGCAGCCGCAGCAGTACAGCTGCTGGGTATATCCTGGTGTGTATGTGTGTAGGTGTGTGTATAAAGTGTGCATGTATTAAGCGAATAGGTCTCTGTTTATGTATAGTACACATGTTGTTTGAAGGTGCTTTGAGTGTGCGCTCGTAGAGTGCAATTAGACTCTGTCTCACTGTATGTGCATGTGACTATAGTGATCTGATGCATAGTGTTGAATATAGCGTTGTGAATTGAGCGAGTATTCATATAGAGTATCTGCGCACTGTGTACATGCAGTGACTTTATCAGCAAGTGTACTAGACAGAACAACATTTGTACGTACTCGTTGTTGTATATGTGCTATAACATGTGCACCACAAGAACCTATCCATTCAAAGGACTCCACAGGCACGTACAGCCGCTCTCCCGGGCACGGCCCCAAATAAGGCGACGGGTTCGATGACAAGCAGAAACTCGGCTCAAAGATCAGTTAAGTTTCCAGAAGACGGTCATCCCGTACAGTGTGTTGGCTTCAAGCTAATCAAGAAGTTCTTGCTTTATGTTAGATTAGATATCTAGTAGTAGACGGTCAAACGGGTCCATTCCCTGAGAGAAGTGTGAGGACAGTTTTCAATTGCCTCTGTTTATTTTTATAAGAAGAAGGTGATAGAGAAAAACTTATGGAGCAAAACCGACCCTGAAAAACTTATACAGAAAACGTTGAGGGTGGTACAGAAATACTTTGTCGACAGTTTTAAAAAATGAATATCAGTAAAAAAAAAATTACGTACAGCGACGAAACGATAGCTACAAAAAAATATGCAAGGAACTTTCACGAATGTATTTTGTTATTTACCCCATCTACTGTAATATGAACATTTTTAAAAAATATGGATGTTCAAATTGGTTAGCATTCTTGTGAAGAGCTCTATGAAACAACAGCTTGATCGTTAGATTCAGTATGTCGGGGATCATTTCGACTTATACATACAATTATTATGGCACGTTCTGGAAATAAAACTTGGGAATACAGTATATCGTTTCACATATGGAGCTTTTGTTTCATACTTCTACGACATTTTTTATGGTGAGCATTTACTTTCATCCAGTTCTGTTCCATCACAGAGTATAGTCAGTATACTCGAACTATGAAGTTTGAAAAACTTCACGGAGCCTTTGTCATATTTTCTTTCGCTTTTTAATGCAAAAATAAGTTTGTATGTCCTTGCAATGTGAAGAAGTGATATATGCTCTCCTTGTTAAATGTCCGAGTCACCAATGTAACTCGATTATATCCTTGGCTTGAAAATTACCTGCTGAACGCTTGAGTATTGTCAAGTATTTTATGACGTAGGTAGCTGTGATGATGCTCGAAAACAAACTAATGAACATGATTTTAGAATTTTTCTTCGGACCTGGGACCAGACGCACAAGCGCCTTGTACAGTTACAGTAACGTAAGCTGTACAGTTCCTTGAAGAAGTACCGATATCGCTGCTCAGATTGTGTTACTTCCTTATACTGATTTTCACAAAGTTATAATCAAGTGGTTTGAACCTCTAACTGTTGCATATCTAAGTAATTGACAGGACCCAAATGTTTAATCGAGGAGTAGAAATATAAAATTTCAGCATTTGCATGGTTGCTTTCGTGCTGGCAGTTGTACAATTACGAAGCTCGTAACTTCACAAGGAATTTGAGCATCCGGCCCCTGAACTCCATTCCTGGATTAACGAGGAAGCTATAAAGCTATTCCTGAAATCTTGTTAAAGAATAATTTAGCCCTCAAGTTCACTAGATCTCAATCATACACTTTCACTGGCTCTAGAGTTTAATTACATCAATTACAAAATTTGATCTCGGAATGCTCACAGCTTTTAGCGAGGAGGCTTCTGTATCCTTGAACACAGACGAGACTAGAAGAGCATATCTAGAGCTGTCACCAAATTGCGACTTACGTAGGAATTGCTTTATTGAAATTAGGCTAAAGGATAATTTGGCCATCAAGTTCACCAGACCTTAATCCATGCAACTTCAGTGACTATATGGCTTCTATTGAGGAGGTTTGCGTTTGCTTTGTGAAATGCAACCTGTTTACAAAGAAGGTCGAGGTATTTTATACATGAAAATCTCTTCCCTCTTTCTTCGTTACGGCTATTAATATTATGTACAACAGATGTAATACCTAAATTCACGCAAGCGTGGCTTTGCAGATATCATATAGCTTTGTCGAACTTTAGTGTTGTTTCTCGTGCAAAAGGTCTTTACGAATGTCACGTTTTGTTATTATAAGAAGGAACGGCGCCAAAGTCGGAAGTTCCGGAAAACTACTTTGAAGTGTCTTTGGACCTCTGCAGATTATTTCGCTACTTCTCATGCACGTGCCCGCGTAAGTGTACCGTCGTGTCTACGCTGTGTGTGTGTGTCGCGCTTTCCAGGAAGGGCAGTTAATGCATACGAATGTGGGTCAGTAGCAGGCAAAACAGAAGATGGTTTTTAATTACGAACTAGTGGTTCTTTGTATGTTTAAATGAGAGTACACAGTACTTCATCAAACATCCTGGACTTGGGATTTTCACAGGTCCAGTTGGGAGACTGTTTATCTCACTTCTTCTTCACGTCAGCTTAGCAGTTTGGGAGTATGCAATGAGCCATTTAAAATAAATTAGCTGGCAACTATGCAGCGTTCCCACGCTGTATCTACTGCTGCCATGGCGCTCCCTGACTCGTGAGTTGATATCGAACCGCTCCCCGGAAGCTGATTTGTCTTCATCTGCAGAGCCGGAAAGCGACAATTCCACTAACCGAATTTCATCCTCTGTTAGGCGCGCATTTTTCACCGACGCTCCTAAATTGAAAAGCACCCGCTGAGAGGCGCGCCAGCTGGCCGGAGCTCGGCGCAGCTTTGGCTCTGTAGCGACGTAGAGACTTGCTATACCTACCAGTTATCATACGTACGTTATGGAACCGTTTCAATTCCCAGAGCAAGCCCATCTCTAAAGTTAGCACAAATGTACACATTCAGCTAGCACTCAATAACACAAACTATACCTAACTAGAAACCATCTTCCGAGGTAGAGGGTAAATTCAAAGACGTCATTTATGATGGCCAGCTCACTTTTGAGCCGCAAATTAGGAGGTTGGTGTCACGTGCTTCCACTAAGATTGGGCTCCTACGTAAGGTGAATTCTGTGTTTGGTGACAGTCAGGTTGTCCGCAGATGTTTTTATGCTTTTGTGCTGCCTGTGCTAGAGTATTGCTCCCCGGTCTGGGCTTCAGCTGCTGATACTCACGTCTGTTGGACCGACTTGTTAGTTCAGCCAGCAGGCTGTGTGCTGATAATGATCTGGTGAACCTGTCCCACNATATCTATATCGAAACAGCTTGAAATCACAACAAAGAGCACGTTTTCCAGAAATGCTTACAGTGCAAAACAATAATATTCTTCCTTGCCGCGGTTTCAGCCTTCAAGGCCTTTTGATGAAACTTCACAGAAACCATCTCTGCAGATTATTTCGCTACTTCTCATGCACGTGCCCGCGTAAGTGTACCGTCGTGTTTACGCTGTGTGTGCGTGTCGCGCTTTCCAGGAAGGGCAGTTAATGCATATGAATGTGGGTCAGTAGCAGGCACAACAGAGGATGGTTTTTAATTGCGAACTTGTGTGATTCTTTGTATGTTTAAATGAGAATACACAGTACTTGATCAAACATCCTGGACTTGTCGGGATTTCCACAGGTCCAGTTGGGAAACTGTTTATCTCACTTCTTCTTCACGTCAGCTTAGCAGTTTGGAAATAGGCAATGAGCCATTTAAAATAAATTAGCTGGCAACTATGCAGCGTTCCCACGCTGTATCCACTGCTGCCATGGCGGTCCCTGACTCGTGAGTTGATATCGAACCGCTCCCCGGAAGCTGATTTGTCTTCATTTGCAGAGCCGGAAAACGACAATTCCACTAACCGAATTTCATCCTCTGTTAGGCGAGCATTTTTCACCGACGCTCCTAAATTGAAAAGCACACGCTGAGAGGAGCGCCAGCTGGCCGGAGCTCGGCGCAGCTTTGACTCTGTATCGATATAGACTTGCTATACCTACCAGTTACCATACGCACGTTGTGGAACCGTTTCAATTCCCAGGGCAAGCCCATCTCTAAAATTTGAATAAATGTACACATTCAGCTAGCACTCAATAAAAATTATACCTAAAACCATCCCCCGCAGTAGGGGGCAAATTCAACGACGTCATTTATGATGGCCAGTTAATCCTAATTTTTCATATGGATGCTGTGTCCAACAAGACTAACCGCTCCCAGATCTCTTAATAATAACATAAGAAAAAATGGGATACCTCCCGGCGTGAGAAGATCTGCCGCACTGGAGGTAAATTAGCACCAGTGGAGGAAAATTCAACGCCGTCATTTTTTATGGCCAGCTAAGTCTAGTTTTTTGGCATGGGTCGCATTGAGGGTAACCCACCAGACTCCCTGGAAAAAATTATGAACATCGCTCAACTTCTTAGACCACTTGTTGGGTGGACAGACAAATATATATATATACAAAAATATTTTTAGCTATTTAAATCTTCAACGAAAACATTATCACCTCTCTCACTTTGTTCGCGGGTAATAATTATCTTTCCCCTTCGCTGTAAGACGTCGACACTCTTTAAACTGATGACTTGATCAACTTATCGAACATGTACAAATCGTAACTTTTCTCTGATAGGGATAATAATGGAATACGTTTCTAGTGATTAATAAATACAATTAATAAGGTGCACTGTAGCTATTGGTTCAATCAATGGACATTGAGAAACGATGGCGGGCACTCCAGCACGGAATGGCGCGTCTATACAAACAGAATTGGTTCTCCGGTTTTACAGAGCAAGGTGAAAAGAGGGATTCTGCAAAAATCTTAGCTTAAAGATTAGATATGTTTATACTGCTTGGATGAAATGGATAGCGTATTAACATGCTTTGTAAATTGCTTCTTTTTACTAATCAGTTATTACTATAAAGCGCTAACCATTATAACTAAATTCTTCAATTTCATCGATTTTCAAAGTTGTGTTTCATCCTGATCTATCTTAGTGAATGAGCGTGCAACGATTTATTATTAAGTAAGCGAAGTGGAGTTCAGCTTGGACGTAGTCTTACATGTCATTCAGTCTTTTCTGCAACATTAGTGTGTTGTTCGGTCTTTTTCATTTATTTATGCCATTGACCAAAATTTTTTTAACAGCACAATGTTACTAGAGCTTTTGAGATACAGACTGCATCTGCGTCTTAGAGTATCATTAAATTATGACTACACGCAACCAAACATTGGCTTGCTACAAATGCGGTGTTTTCTCTCAAAATTTGTATGCTACACCCGCACACCATGTCACAAAAATGACCGTGCACTTACCGATGTACAAGACCCCGCGCCTACCTCGATCTACACTCCTTATCTAAACTACAAACTTGTAATGGGTGGGCAGTTGACGCCATCCATTCGGCAAGTGAAGTCTGCAGACAGGTGTGGCCTATAATCCATCATATCACAGTCTGCAATACCCTGCATGACGTGATGCTCTGATGACATGCGATGATAGCCCGCGAGCTTGTGATACTCTTATTAAATGGGGGAAATGAAGGTCCTCTACTCGGCGCAGCTCACGCTCGTCATCCTCGAATGCTACGTAAGGAGGACACATGCGAATTATAGAGGACCGTACTGATCTTTTATGTGTCAAGATCTGTTAGATTGATTGTGAGACGCATAAGTTAGATAGGGCAATTTAATAATAATGAAATGTATGAAATAAATTTAGTGCAAGTCTAACCGCACGGCTAAAATTTCAACGTAAATTGTTTTGTGGTTCATAAAAAAATTAATAGAATAATTTATTTTTTAGTGGAATGCATACATGCTTTATGTTCGAATAAAGTTACTTATTGCACAATTTATTAGAGATTTAAGAGTTGAGAAGCATGAACTTGTTTCCTATATGAGCTGAATATTAACGCATACATAGAATTTCAGATCATTTGCCATTTTGTGGCATTGGAGAAGACGTGAATATTTATGTACCAAGAAAATTTCGTTTCAATCAAGACCGTGATGCGTTAACAGAGAACTGAAGTTCATGGTTAAGAAAGAACTGAATTTCGAGTATCAGGAAGACAACTTCAGAAACTTCGACTTCGGGTTCACAGTTTCAGCAGCTCATTGCTGATAAAAAAGAGTTTAGAATCGAATAGATTTATTAACTAATATATCTGGACAACGAAACCGAAATGACGCTAAACGTATTGCGCCTAACTCTGCACTGCTATCTGAGTTTAAGTTAACGCCACAGAACTGTTTATTTGTGAAATCATCTTAGCAGCTTTTGCGGAAATACAACTATTTCATATCTGCACATGGCATAAGAACTATTAAACTGTGTTCTTTTCGGTGATGGTCGTTGTCGTTGTGGGGGGGGGGGGAGTTTGCGCTCATAGTACAAACCTCCGTATTCATGGTCCTATATAGCAGTACAAAAATTACTGAAACACTATGTAGGAATAAAAGGCAAGCTTTAGTTTAACTTCCTTTGGGTTTACCTGTCCGATATCAGCCCGTGCAGCTTTAATGATAGTTATAATAATCACAGCAAAAATAAGTTCAGATGATTTCATTATATTTATGTTTTAGTTATCTATATTTGGATAAAATATAGACCTTTATATTCATCTGTTTTATGCATTAAATGGATATGTGGCAAACGAAAAATTAACACCTACCGTAAAATGGGGTGACTTCGGACGCCGGGGTGACTTCGGACAAAAACAGGTAAAAAGGAACTTACTGAAGTGACAGGAAAAGTATCAAAAGTTAGAAGGAACCTGATATAGTGTAATAGAGCTTGATATCTCTGTATATCACTAGGCCCACACTCAAACTCGACTAGCATAAATACAGAAAGGAATACGTATTGTTTGTTGGGATATTTTGGTTTGTTTTGTTTATAAAACGTATTCCTTTCTGTGTTTATGCTAGTCGAGTTCGAGTGCGGGCCTAGTGATATACAGAGATCAAGCTCTATTACACTATATAAGGTTCCTTCGAACTTTTGATACTTTTCCTGTCACTGCAGTAAGTTCCTTTTTACCTGTTTTTGTCCGAAGTCACCCCATATTACGGTATGCTAGTCGATTCTAGCACTCGCAGGGTAGTTCTCTGCATGCGAGAGAGGTCAACAAGTCCGTAGAAAACACCGGTAGACCTGAAGGATCCCACACACCTTAAGGGATTATGAATGGCAAAGCTAATCAAGTAATCGCAGCGGATTATTTTCTCGCCTGATCGATGCAGTGAGCTCCGTTAGGCGAAACAGAGACCCGCCTGTTTCGTCCCAGCGGGACGTCCCCTGCCAACAGGAGCATGACTGCGCCACATTGCGCTGGGTATATGCAAACGAGGTCTTTATTATGATCGAAAGATTGCTAGACTCGCGGATACTTTAATTGATTTGCATAAATTACTTTTGTTCCGAAAGGCGGGACGAATTGTATTGAAACGGTAAGTAGTCTCTATAGAGCAGGTCCACCTTACAGACTTGTGGAATAAACTACCTGAGTGAACGTTTTACGCCAGTAACAATTATGCGGATAATATCGACCAAGTTTATAAATTAACTTCATCCGGCGCTGAAATACCAAGCCCTTCGACAGGTAAAAAAGATGTCTGCGGACAATATCTTCTGCTGCAGTTGAGAAAACAGAAAAGTTTATTTTTTTTAGCAACTATATACTTTGTATTAATGTGCAACTTTCTTGGGAGAGAGACCCATACTACTCCGAAGATACTACATGTCGACGTGGTACAAGTTCATAGCTTTCGTTTTGGCTCGAAAGATGCAGCGCTTGTGCAGCCAAATACTTTGATGATGTGGCTGGTCACTGTATAGAACAAAGGCTAAGGCTTCGAAGTCGTGATTGGATCATTTCAAAAGAGCTGCAAGAAAATAACCTGTAGTTGTGTCGGAAACGATGCCTTTTTAAACGTGTCTCGTCGTGACAGCGTACGCAGCAATTGCATAGGGTGTAGTGCATCGAACAATGGATTGTATGGCAGACAACTTCTCGAAATATTGATGCTGAAAATTACAAATTTGCCAATCATATCTTGGCAAAGAGCTTTCAATCCTGCACCAATATAACGATAGTGTAAAATGCACATTTTCGTAGGATTGTAAGTGGTGTAAATATCCATTATGAAAGTCAAATAGCATTATCTGTACGGCCAACTAGGCACATATTGATCAAGATGTAAAAATCTTAGGTTCAAGCATTATGTTGTTAATATATAATTCTGGTCAGAAACAAAAACATTCTTACTTTCAGTATCTGTTTATTCTAAGGCTTCTTTGCAAAAATAGGTGTGCCGATCCGACTTCGTTGAAATTTCGTTTAGAAACAGCTGTGTAAAGTAGATAGCAGAAATTAATAATGACGTTATTAATATTCAGAAAATTCACCACTGTCAGTGACCTGCAGAGGTCGGGTGATGTCTGGGGCTAGCGGCTTTATAGTAAATCCTAGAAATATGACGCCTAGTCCTGGCTTAGTCTTGAAAAATATGGTAAAACAAAAACATGTATTGAACAGGAAACCACACAGTTAAGTTAATTCAAATACATATGAGTCGGATCGGGTGCTCCCCCCCCCCCCCTCGTTGGGAACTTTCGTAAGGTAATAAATACCTGGTTTTGTTTGTTTATTATGGCCTGTGTCCCATCGGCTCGCCTACCCTCAGCCTGTCTCTTTGTTCTGTTTAAAACCTTACATAGACAGTATTATGGCAAATTTGTATGAACGCATTTCATAGTCCCAACAGATACGAGGAAACGTTCATTACAAATATTTCACATTCTTTTTTTAATGATACAACAATTTACTCCGGGTAATTTTAGGGTGTTGGTAAGTCATAAAACTCGACATCAGCGTCAAAACAAAGTAAAAAATCAGCTCATTTTCCTTGCACATTTCATAATTATTTTCATAGGCATTACGCAAGTATATTTCAATGAAGGGCCATACTCTCAACAGTTTTTGTTTGCTGATCTCGGAGGCTGAAGTAAAATAAACACTGAACTTGTGATACAGAACGACTGTATCTTTTAATCCGCGTCTTATGTAATATTATTTTCATAGTTTACGCTTTTAAGTTTATAATATATTAGACAAAATTATCTTCATTATTTCGATGTCCGTTTTTTAGACGTTAATGGATTTTTTAAAATAAATAACATGGCTCTTTTAAATATTCAGGTGGAGTATATACTCTGAATCGCCGTTCGTTAATTCAAGATATTTTCAGAGGAAAAAAGTTTCACCAGATCGATTATATGATATCAAGGCCGAATACCGAAAACAACCAGTCGCTTTTATGCACTAGCCCTAGCGTACTGTAATTCTTGGCCTCTCCAGAAGCTAATATCTTAAAAGCTTCTGGTTGTGACCTAAAATTCTGCTATAAGGACCCATGTAAGGGCCTAGCCCAGGATATCTTGTGGCCTATTTTCGATAGATTTGGTCTTGTATTCAAACATCAGTGTTAGTTCATCAAAATTTTTGTCTTGCAGTCAAACATCAGTGTTATTCATAAAAAATAGTATTGCAGCCAAAGATCAATGTATTTCAGAAAAAAATTAGTCTTGCAAACAAACATCGGTGTTTTTCATAAAAAATGAGTCTTGCAGGCAAAAAATTGTGTTTTTTCATAAAAAAAAGTTAGTCTTGCAGCCAAGGATCTGTATTCTCACACGAAAAAAATAGTCTTGCAGCCAATGATCCGTGCCCGCTACACTAAGAGCTGTCTTAAATTCAGCACGCCGTCGTGTGCACAGACAAAATACTTGCAGCAGTCGTGCTGGGTGGGCACTCCAAGACATTCAAGCATTCCTGCAGGTGTACAGGAAGGCGTGCTATTTTAATGGGTAAATACTTTTCTGTTTAAACAACCTTGTTTGCTGCCATTCTTAGTTATGTGTTATAACGTGTGGGGCGTAGATATATTATATTTTCAATAATTTAAATATAAATTACGTACAGTGTACCCAGAAATTGTCGGATGCTAATCCACAAGCAGCTCTCAACTCCAACCTTTCCTGGAGTTTGCAAATAATTGTCCGTTCGAAGTGAAATATATATATTCTTGTCGATACCTCCATTACTGAAAGGTCGAGCTCTCAATTGCTAAAATTCTTCAAAAGTGATATTAGTCTTGTTCATGTAACTATTTTTCTGAGCAAGATACAAAGGATTTCCGATATACGACAAGTCTCTGAGACTGATTCTCAAGAACATGAATTGGATCGCACTCTATGGGAGGAGACCAGTGAGTAAGGTGACCAACTGGGTAGAAACACCAGTTTCTGAGAAACCTACGCCATATCTTGCTGCTTGACTGACGCTTCAACCGCCATGTCGGGCGGCACTATAAGCTATCTAGGCCTAATAAATAACGCTTAGGCCACCTGCGATACGCTGATAAGGAGCATTCTATTGAGTCTTGAAAGGGATCTTACGTCTACTTTACGAGAAGTGCCATGGAGACATTTTCGCTCCGACTGTTATTCTTTTCAATGAGAACTGGTTTACGCAGGGGCTGCCACGCTTTGCAAATACACAGGAACTGTGGGTATGCAAAGTTGCACATTGGCAGCACTGAGTTCATTTCAAGCTATCATTTCAATTCGGATGCATGCAATAAGGGCTTCATTGTAGGCGAATGCAACTTATGGTTGACAAAAGTTACATCATATGGCCTGCACCATACAAGCTCCATGGTTGCTTGAAACTAATTTTTAAAAAGAAGCAGGTAACAAAATTTAATCGTTGTGTATGTGAGAACAACAATTAACATACATACAGGATTTACATCCGCAATGAAGAACTCTAGTTTCTCTATGTATTATTTCAAACTAATGTTTCTACGGTCATACTGGCAACAGACATAATCCCATGTCGCTGGCTAGGGTAATTTATTACGACGACTGTAAAAAACTTGCTAGCCACTGCTAACTGCGGGCAGAACTCGTATTTCGGCTCCACTGATTCGGAACTTATGCTAAGAGAGTATGAATAATACCCATATATAGAAATAATAGTTTTGAACTGGGTAAGTGCCACTAAGAACAAAGAAATAAAACATAATTCGAGGACCATCGCAATAAGAAACTTTTTACAGTACAGCGCACTGACGTCGATGACGAGTACGTATACCATAATATTTATAGAGAGCAGCAAACAGAGATTCAATGCCTAGACTATAATCGTTTAAAATACTGACGACACACGCCGCCGGTTTGGAGTTACCGTTATCTATATCCTTTGCTGTTCCTAACGCGGTGTTCTGGTCAGGTAACCCAGAAAGTTCTGGCATTTTCTGCGAGATAATCTATGTACTTTTAAAACTCTGATAATCTTGTTGGCTTGTTTCGTTGCTTGTTTGATTGGATGCCTCCACGCACACAATTTTCGCTATCATACTTAGGGAATAAACTAAGAAGATTTCGGTAAAGCTTAGGAAAGGTTAGGTTTAGGATAGGATAGTTTCTAGTGACCCAATGGGTCACAAATTTACTTGAGTGCCTCATAATACTGCCCGAGGATTCACGAGTTCTGCACTTTTGTTTTCACTTCAACTGTAGGTGCTACATCTTTTGTTGTTTCTTCATTGTAGGTGACAAGGAAAAAAAAGGATAAATACATTCGAAAACAGGATTGAGGACTTCTGCATGTATATTGATACCTCAGTTGCGACACAAGCAATACGAATGTCGCCTACAAGAACTGGGCCTGATCTCTCTTAAGAAAAGAACACTCAGGGGGCAACAAATATTAAGAAACTTTCAAGTATTTGACTGGCGTCAATAACGTACCTACAGTGGGACTTTTTTAAAGAGATACTAACAGAAGTGGGCGTACAAACCTTTTATTGGGTTCCAAATCCGAATCTTTGCCGGGTTTGGGTTCCGAACCTCCGAACAGCGAACCCAATTTTCAAAATTTCGGTGCTACTATTTTTTCCGAACATTTGTCCGCGAACCTCTGAATCTTTAAAAAAAGCAAAGCGAACCTTAATTCCGATACCTTCCAAACACTTACAAATCTCAATTTTGCTCATTCCGAATCGAAATTTAAAGCTTTCCGATTAAAAAAATTGTTGTTAAGAAAGCTATAATAATTATTAAAGAAATTATTGCTTGAAAAACAAATTATTAATACAAGACTGTAGATACCGGCGCATGCATGGTGGCTGCGCGTCACTAACAAGTGTTCTGATGGGCTGCCAGCCAGCTGCGGTCGCAACATGGCGAGCCTATATATAGTACAGAGAAAGTAATGAGTTTAACACCACGAGTATATTTCAAAGTTCAAAGGAAGGCAGTCCAGGCTGTACTACTAGTCTTTCTTTCGCATTGCATATCAAGCACATTTCGAGCAATGCATGGTCATTTGAGACACACACACACCCACACTTACACGCCCATACTGAAATAGAAGTAGAGAGAAGCGATAAAGCAAAATAGAATGCTAATGGTCATACGCGTCTTTGACTATTTCAGAAACATAGGGGTTACTACATCTGTATACCGCAGAAAAGTTGAAAACCAATATGTTTGGTCGACTTCGGTTTTTCGAATTTTTCTCGAGATACGGAGGCTCGGCTTCACGAAAAAAGACGTACCCGAACCCGGAAGTCCGAATCTTTTTTTGACGTCTGTCCGAATCCGAACCTCCGAACCCAAATCTGGGACTGGGCCGGTCCGAACATTTTTCAATCCGCTGATAAAGGTTCGCAAACAGTTGTTCGGAAGACCCACCTCTGGACGCTAATGATCGCCTGCGAAAAAAAAAAAAAAAAACTCAAGCATCAAGCTCGGAGAACAACGTTAAGCCAGTAATTTTTTCCGTATTTCATCGTGAACTTCCCTCCGACCTTGTCGGTGCGGAGACAGTCAACCCGCTTAAAAATCGTTTCGACAACATTGGGAAAGACATCCTCTACAGCTAAGAAGAAGGTGGGCTTAGAAGCTTTGGCCGTCAAGAGTTTTCGATTCCTGGAGAAGGAGTTCCTAGCTGTGGAGGCTGTGACTCCCAATGTTTGTCAAGACGAATTTTAAACGCGTTGACTGTCTCCGAAAACGTCGGAAGGGAGCCTATTCTAAATGTTTATTATGAAATACGGAAAGAACTACTGACTTAAGGTAGTTCTTCGAGCTTTATGCTTGAGTTTTTGACCGTTATTTCGATGGCGATCATTAACGTCTCCTTCAAAGAATCCCGTTATAGGCGTTGAGGCCATTCAAATACTTGAATGTTTCTACTTGTTACCCCCTGAGTCGTCGTTGCTCGAAAGAGATCAGGCCCAGTTCTTTTATGGCTTGTTTCGCAGCTGAGGTATCAATTTTGTTTCTCTGCGTTGGACTCTTTCCACATTTTCGATATCTTTACATAGATGTGGCGAAAAGAATTGAACAGCAAATTCTAAGTGTGTCCGCACTAACGCCTTGTACAAGAGAATGATGATGTCCTTGGACTTGTATTGAAATTCCTGGGGATGAATCCTAGTACTCTGCTCGCTGTTTTCACACTCATGTCAACTTGCTGACTGTGTTGTAGTTTTCTTGTAATAGTTGTGCCCAAGTCACGTTGTTTGGAGACAGCGGAAAATTTTGTCCCGTTCATTTTCATTTGGGTTGAAGGGTTCTCCGGCCTTGCTTGCAAATGGCACTTGCGCGCATGCTTGATCGACTTATGGCTGAGATCTTCCCTTCTTTTTTTTTCAGTCATCTATATCTTGCTGACATAATGGCAATACCTCATAGAGGGCCGGGGCGTAAGACCCGCGGTGCCGCTCTGGGTATGGGCCTGTTAGTCCGTCTTCTGCTGCCTATCTAATCTAATCTAATCTTCTTTCGTTAAGTTTGATATCGCCACGTGAGACAACGAATTGATAATACACCGCATGGTACTATTAGCGACTCTTGTAATCTTGTTCCATGCAATAATTATAAGGTGCTCAAACGTAAAAAGAAGATTTATACACTTTGCTCAAGAATTTAGGAATTTCAACTTTTATATGCTGCTTTTTCAATGTCTGTATCAGAAAGTGAAGAAAATTAATATATCTTGCAGGCTCTACGAGTTTTGCACCGTTTTCTTTTACTGCATAATTATCACAATTAATCCAGAAAAGAAATTTCTGTATTAGGTAGGTGTGTATTACAAGGTCTGCACTGATGCAGGTCTCCTATCTTGTACAGGCATCGTGCCGTGATGAGAATATAGCTACAAGCTTGGCAGGATGTACTACTTCTGCCCATTTTTCTTTGCCACTGCGAAAAAAAAGAAGATTAATACACTCGGCAGGTATTGCAAGGTGTGTACTAATTTGGTTCTTCTTACATGCACTGTACAAGTGTCACAGTGTGAAAAAAAATCAGAGAACATAATGGCAAAACAGCCGAGTGCAGGAATTGCGGACGTCAATGAGAAGTGGGAGCTGTTTAGAAAGGATTGAAGAGCTCGAGCAGCGCTCTTGAGGCTTTTGGAGATCATTTCTGAAGAACTCAAGAGCATCTGCAACTGTAAGAGAACGGCGCGATTGTGCTCTCAATTGTAACGATTTGAAGGAGATGCTCCCGCCTCTCTCTTGTGTTCCTCGTTCTTTTAACGATATGACGGATATGTGCCATCTTTTGCACTCACAGAAGTCGTTCTGGAGTAATAAATCTGCACTTATCATACAGTAAACATCAAGCTAGCGGTTAGGTATTAATCATATTATTATTTCATTCTCCAATGCTTTGAGGTCTTCTAGTCTCAATGCTAGTAAAGGCTGATCCACACGATAGTCAAATGAACTAGTATCCTCAGCTCCTCATCCGAATACGTTGCTGTGCAAATTTAAACAGCACAAAGCGCAGGGCTCTCCTAGTTCTAATCCCTTCCAAATTTGAAGAGACAACCGAAGCTTTTCTTGCGACACTTTTCGAGCAGATTGGTTCGACCGCTAACTTTTTACTAGCTTCTTTGCCAGGCACAGTTATGCTTGCGAGGGAGTAATAAAATGTTCAATGATTGGCTGAGAAAACGCGTTCATTTGACTATTGTGTGAATCCATCTTTACCGTACATCAGTATGTTTACCACCACCGAGGAGGTTGTGTTTTTGTCGAGTTAGTTTGTTTGTATATCTGCCTTTCTGTCTGTTTGTGGATCTGTCACTAAGATAGCAAAAAAAAGCTATGAACGGATCTTTACGAAACTTACAGGGATTGTCATAGATATGTTAGGAGGAACAGATGGTTAACTTTGGGCGGAGACACGCTCAACTGTTTGTTTATCTGTTTGCCTCTTTTTCTCGGCAGCCTATATCAAAAAGTTAAGAACCGAGACTCGTGAAAATTGTAGGAATTGTGGGGGATTATTACTATAGGAGCAAATAGCCAAATATTTACGTTAATCTGTTTCTCCGTTTGTTTGTCAGTAAGTTTATTTTTATGTTTGTAAGTAACAAAACTCAGAAAAGCTACGAACGGATCTTCATGAAGTTTCTAGAAGTTGTTAGAATTGGTGAAAGACACAGATAATTAAATTTTGGTGATTACCGGTTTGTCCGTTAGTGTGTTTGTCAAACGGTTTGTCAGAACATAACTCAAGTCGTTACCGCTGGATCTTCAGAAAAAATTACAGAAGCTGTTATTACTGTCAAGAAGCAGGTACTACCAAATTTTGGCGGTTATACAATGGAAATGCTAGTTTTAAAACCAATTTGTATTTTTCGTTAACACTACCTTGCTTGGCGGAGGTAGGCGCTCTCAAAGTACTCAAGTTAGGTAAATAAAATTTAATTAGAGAAACAGTAGGAGAGGGCCCGTCTCCACCAACTAACAGAACGTTAACGAAAAATTCAAATTTACTCTGAATTCAAGGTTTCATTTTGACCAACGTCAAAATTTGGTCATTTGTGCCCCAAACATTTCTGACAGCTCTTGTACTTTTTTTTTATCTATATCCATACCTTTTAGAGTTATGCTACGACAAACATTAAGATAAATATGCCGTCATCACCAGAATACAGTTCTTTGTGCCTTTTAATATTTCTGACAATTTCCTCAACTTTTATAAAGATCCGATCTTAACTATTTGGATTATATTAGCTACTGACAAACACAAAAGATATATATTTTGAGCATCCAGGGAGCAGCTGCTATATAAAGATGCTGTCTGTCACCAAATAAAGGTAGGCGTCTCACTTTATGATGATAACGCACGATAACGTTTTACTATACGGTTACTGTACAGAGTACAGTGTACAGTAACCGTAAGTAAACAGTGGTATTAAGTAGGGTAAGTGTACACTTACCCTACTTAATACCACTGTGGTGCTCGCGGCTGAGTAGTTTTGGAATTCAGTGCATTAAAAATAATTCCCTTCAAATTATTGGTCCGGTATCACTCTTCGATTTTGCCGAGTATTTTATCCCGAGAAAAGTTGTTCTTCCTTAAGCTTTTCGCAATGGAAACTTTGTTCTTATAAGAAAGATATTCTCTATTTTCTCCGATGAAATTTATCGCTTTTGTCATAGTTAACAGTTGATAAATCACCACAGCACTACAGTGTCTAAAAAATATTATGTGACACATGCAAGACCTGTTAGAACTCTTCACTGGTGGCTGTTGTCAGCCTACTGAAGCCTCCATTTAAAATATCCACACAGCGCTTCTTCCTATAATAAAACTCTAACAGTTGTATCTTGAGATACCGGTTGTAACGAGATAATTGTTTCTATGTAAAGCCCGGCGTCGTTTCTACACATTACAAACAGTTCTATTCTTACAGGCAACCGAAATTTTATATGGGCATTCTGAAATTCACTAAATATTATCTGTGACTTTTCATGACCAGAGACAAGATTTCAAACTAATTATATTACACAAATGCATAATAGTGCTTTCGTTTCCCAGAGTTAATTGCATCTGGGTATAACGTTTTGCTATTTAGAGCAAAGGTGAGCTTTGTGTATATTATTTGGATGTACATAGTAGAGATTTTCAGCACCTGGGTGCAGCTGTGGTAAACAAATACACAATATAAGCTATAGTTTCTTCAGAAACGATAACAGGACCTGAGTGTAGCTGTGTTCAACACAACTTGAAAAGGACATGGGTTTGTTTCAATAAACCGCAGTCGTTGCCTTCAATTTCAGCGATAAATCGCGGTCGGCTTCCATCGTACGTGTTCCTCATTAAATAGACGAGGTGTCATTTGTAAAGCTTATGAGGAAGATTGGATACGGGCGGGAGTGAGGAGATACCGTCAGCACTCCTAATACTTCTTCATCTGCCCTTCCCATTTTTCAGTTGAAGCTATAGCAGAATACCATAACTAACATACCAGTTATTTTCAAAGTGCACCCGATATTTAACATGTTGCCAGCTGATGATGGAGTCAGTATTAGCTATAGCTAGATAGGCTTTTGGAACATATGCAGTATTTACAAAGTGCGGGAATGCGTTAGGCAGTCAGGACAATGAGGCACATTTTGATGGAGAAGTCCTATGAACAAGCAAGAAACTATTTTCATGAGATGTAACATTTATGAGTTCTGGTAATGATATGGAACTGCAGTCAAATCATACTGGGAATTATATCTGAAATTATCTAAATTGAGTAACACTGAGGATGCATTTTCAGTTTCATGGGATACAACAGACGTAAAAGGGACTAGAATTGATAAGATAGTAACGTATAGGTGATAGCGCATTGAACTACTGCCGTGAAATCAAAGAATTTTATGCAGTAAAAAGGTAAGAAATACGCACGGGTATTTTTAGACGTGACAGGTGGATATGGGAGGACGAAGATGTGGAATCTCTCCCAAGAGAGTGTGAGCTCTCACTCCTAAGGACCAAACAACACCCACAGTTGGGGTGCAATACAGAGCGCCCTCTGTTGGTCGAGGTTGAGTGCTTGCTTCAATGTCCAAACGAGCATTCTTCTGTTTGCAGGAGGTCCTTTGACAATTTCATGGCGGATGGAGCCTCTCCTTAGCATTAGTTTATGAGTCGTGCTTCACTCGCAGCATTCTCTGCATCTGGGTGCAATAACATGGCCTAAGAGAGGCCCTCAGTGTGCTAAGGAAGGACTAATGACTGCATAGCACAACACCGCCGCACCGGACACCCGCCCGCCACTGATGTGCCAGGTCATCCATCTTCTTGCAGAGCTATCGGTCGGCCGGACCTCGGCTGCAGTATGGCAGCTCGATGCTATGGGCACTTCGCTCAGTAAGGAATATGTTAATATAATTAGTTGGACTGAGTGTGGTGCTGCCATCGTAACGACTGGACGCTTAGAGTACTCACAGATATACATTAAAATATAATTGGGCGAATAGAATGCGTGTAGCATAGTAGCTTGTCGCTAAGGAGTCAGTTAATTAGGGCGCTTAGAGCAGAAACGAATAGGCCAGATATAATGAAATAAACAGTGTGCGTTGCCTTTAGTGCATGCAGCAGCTGGGAGTTCAGCGCATGTGGTCCAACAACGAATATGCCATACCTCCATAGGCTATTATTAAGAGAACAAGTGGATATGTGCTGCCTTCACAAGAAGAGCTTGAAGCTCGTGGCATTTTCTTCAGCAACGAAAAGGCTACCTGCTAAGCTGTAAATTAATATGTAAGTTTTCACGAAATTCTTAAATATTTTAATAATTTCGTAATGAATGAAATGACGGAATGGCTGAAATAATCATTGCACGGAATGAATAAAATTCACCAAGGAAACCAGTAACTTTGTGAAATCCCTGTGAATTTCAGTCAAGTTGTGTAATGACTGTTTCACTCGGAGATTTCACAAAATTACTACAATACTTAGGAATTCCATGATTTCTCTGAGTTGAAGCAACTATTTTTACACAGATTTACTGACAATGGAAACAATATAAGCAAACTCGTGAAATAGCAACACTATTTCAAGTCTATTTGGCATTGGATGGGACGCAGATACAGAGGATAGTCAAATTGAAAAAAAAAAACCGAACTGCTTCAGAGTAAGTCACAGATTACGTTAACCATTAGAACCTTTCGTTATGCCTTGGATACACATGCTAGGTGTTTTCTCGTGACCACTTTGTGTCCTTGTTATCTTGCCTTTGCTCTTTAGCGATTTTTGTTCTGTTACCTCTACCGCTTTTACCGTTTTCTTGTATGATATTTCAAACTTTCTGTTCCCGCGTTTTCAGTTATGATATTTCAATATCATTAATAATTCTGTGTGAAGTTGACTGACAATTTCAGCGCGTTTTGGACAGTATCTTCTACGTAACTATACAGGACACATCTGATGTTATCAAGTGTGCTCATGAGTTGTCAGAAAGAAAATAACTAGGTACCAAGGGTGCCGGAGCGGGAGGGCGGCAGGAGGGTCAGTTCTCCTGTCGGGGAGGGAGGCGGCAGCATATACCCTTAATGTAGAGGAAAGAAGTGCATTTCACTTTTATCACCGGAAGAGGAAAAGGTCTAGAAGCTAGAGAATTCCAACAAACTACGAAATGCATTGTCCATAAATGGATAGTATTGTAATTGATATAGGTTGATTATACTGGGGAATCTCAAGCGAAGTATAAAAAGTAAAACCAACGTCGTAACTAAAAACATGTTTTTGCAAACGTTTCGGATTTCACAGAAGCCATCATCAGTGCACTGGAAAACACAAATGAAAATGTAGTTATTAACATGGAATATTCTAGGAAACGAGTATCAGAGAAAAGAACTGGACACCTAAGTTAGAATTTGTAATGGGACCGCAGATATTTGAGAATTTAGGGATGGTTTATCGTAACTAAGTGTATTGACTCTAACTCCTTAAGTTCCTTACTATTGCTCATGGTATTTATTACAGAAAAATCAGAAATTCTCAATGGGTGATCAGCTTCCAGACTATGGTTCCAGACTGAACTGGTTTGGAAAGTAATGCTCTGGTGCGCCCTGAGATCCCTTTATGCTGCGCTTACGTTTGAGGCGCATATTAGGCGACTTGTGTTATGTTCTTCGAATAGGATTGGGTTCCTGTGTAGGCCTAAGGTAAATTTTGAATTTGATGACAAAGATGTAGTCCGTAGATGTTTTGTTGCTGCCTGTGTTGGAGTATTGCTAACCGGTCGGGCTTCGGGTGCTGGCAATCACTTGTGTCTGCTGGACCGACTTCTTTGTTATCTCAACTAGCAGGCTGCAAGAGATCTGGTGAATCTCACCTAGAGGCGAGGGATGGCTGGCCTCTATGTTTTATTACAAGTACTACAATGAGAGATATTACCTGGTTGTATTCTTCTGTCCCTGCCCTCAAGGTCTCTTGGAGAAATACACATGCTGCGGCGCACATGCACTCCTTCACTCTGGAAGCTGTTAGCTGCCGAACTTGTTCGTTCAGTAGTGCTTTCTGCCATACTAACTGCTTCGGTCTGAAATTCATTGCCACGACCAGCTTTCACTCCTGTCGACCTGCAGGCGTTTAAATCAGGTGTTAGAGGCTCTGTGTAGGAGTTTCCTTGGTAGCGTTTCGGATTTCACCGTGTTGCATTATGCTTCATTTGCGTTACACTCTCTGTCCATGTTGCCCCTAGCGTGAAATTTTGATGACACTAATAATAATTCGACGGATTAGTCATAGAGTGGATGAGAAAAGTGAAGAGAACCTACCCAACCTTACCCACTAATCTTCTCAGCAGGAGCTGCAACATCTCCTGCGCATATTACACTCGGCAGAGCCTTGGGTGAGTGAAACCTATATGCATTCTGATAGGGAAAGAGCCCGCCAGAATATACTCCTGAGGGTAATTACGTAGTTCATGAAATCATTGTTTTTTTTCGGCGATTTCATAAAACTTCTAAATAGTTTAAAATTTCATGATATTTCCTAGTGAAATAGTCATTACCAGAAGTGAATTCAAATGATCAGGATAACATAAAATCCCTTATTTCACAAATTTGTACTGTAACATACCTATACAGTCTTAGTTCATGGTACGAATTAGTTAGCTACCTATAATGAATAATGTAGAATCGACAATCCGGTATGATCATACAAATGCTCACTTACTATCTTTAAACTTCCGGAACAACCTCCAGTTCCACCATCGCCCAAATTTTCAATAATTCTCCATTCTATACGTTCATATATATTAGTATTTTCTCATGATTTCGTAAACCTCAAAGTAACCTTTGACATTGAAGCTTAGAAACGTGGTACCATAACTATGATCTTACAACATCGTAAGATCCAAATGTAACCTCTTGCACATTCTCACGCAAGTGTTCCTTCACAATATCGTAACTTCCGTCCACATGCTGATGCTTGTGGCACGTGGCAGAAGACTTGAGTAGAGACGCTGCAGAACAATCTCGTCGCCTTCTTTCCCTCCTTTAATGCTCACCAAAGCCACACACACAATTGTTTGTAGGGCTCGGAGGCTGTAAAAGCAGTCTTCATCTGTCGTATTTTAGTGCCCTTTACTGGCTGCGGAGTAAAACTTACGCGTTTATGAGATGGTGCGCCGCATTCCTCAAGGTTAAGCCATTTATACGAGGGTTAGTGTGGGGCCCCTTGTTAGTGGGTGGTGTAGGGCCATTGCCTCCGTGGGGTATGTGGGCCTATGCTGCTGTAGGGCACAGGCCTAGGGTATGTGGGGCCCCTCGTGGGAGTATCATGTATGTTGGGGCCGGTGACTGGCAGTGTAGTGAGCCTCACGACCTGGCGTGAAACTTGGGTCCAACCCTCATTGTGACACCATCTAGAGTTCTGCCGAAACTTGGGTCCAACCCTCATTGTGACACCATCTAGAGTTCTGCCGAAAAACTCCACTCCTACTTTTTTCACTATCGTTAACTGTCCCGGCATACTATGTGAGCTACCTCAAATTAAGTATGTGTTAGATTAGTTAAGAAAATTCTAGGCTCGGTAACTTCGGCTCAGCTGGAATATGTGTTTAACCTATGTGTTAGACCCACATGTTATACCTGAATCCCAGGTAGGTCGCTCACTATACAAGCACCACGTTAACTCCAATGGAGGTTCTTTTATCATGTTGCCGTGTAGCAACTTACCCATATAAGGGCAAGTTTACATCTTGGGCGACGTTTTAAACATTGTCATTCTTTCCAAAAATCGACGCTTCAATCGATCTTCAAGATAGGTTTAATCTTTCGCGACATAAGGTGTCATCAGTTATAGTGTGACGAAGTCAAGCTATACTAGCTTGCTTGCTTGTGAATGTCAGACAGAAACATTGATTTCGTCACTTTGACTCGTGTTGCAGGAATTAAGCTCAACCCGATAGAGGTTGAGACGGATTTTACGGATTAACCTTGAATTTGAATATTCGGAGTCTCAACTTTAATCGATTTAGAGTTAAACGCCTCGAAGTCGATTCAACAGGTCGCAATCAGTATACCTGTTTTAAGGTAGAACAATTTATTTATTTATTGAACATTTATTTCTCCACAGGCGGGAGGTGTTCTTGGATTATTATATTACAGCTTACATTAAAAATTGTGGTGTGTAACAAGTCAACCCCACTCGGATTAATTTATCTGGTCAAGCTATAGAACGGTCAAGTTTCGTTTTTACTCATTAAAAGCACTGCTCTGTTTTTTCTTTCATCTGTAACTTTTGTAGCGCGTTACCAGTACAGTAGTCAGTGGAATAGTTTTGACTTTTTATTTATATTTGGAAAGTAATTTGCAGGTGAGGAATTATAACGAACAATAACTGTATGAGAGTAGAAGCGTCTTTGATAAGTGAAACGGAACATGTGCAGTCATGTCAGACTGGTGAGCTCAATTTGTCTTAGCAATTAAGTTCTGGCGAAGTGACAGCCTTTCGTAAATTAAGCTAACTTGAAGTCAGTTGACTGCGTGGCTACAGAAACGTGCAGTGTGCAGCTCAACGCAACGATAATTTTGAACATTTTCGGAAGAAATACTTAAGCTAAGAGAATACTTCCAAGGAATCACTGACTTGGCTCGGTTCACTAACGAAGTAATTTCCAGTAAAAAATTGTGAAAATATGAAAGGAATGACAAGTTTTCCTTAAAACACAACAATTGTGGCCCCAGACCTACAACTTTCTGGCCGCCACTGCTGTTACATTTTAGAAAATTCCAAACCCATTTGGCTCGAAAAGTTTTAATCTGCATGATAGCAGCATTGGTTTTTGATCTTCAAAAATGTAAGCCGTTTTTGCCTAACGTTTCAAACTCAAGTAAATGTTCCTAGTCGAAGGCAAAGATTAAGCATTTCTGCAAAGCTAAGCTGGTGAGCATGACTTTATTTAATATTGCCGTCCTAATTGATGACAACTTGAATATTGATAAATATATAATTAATAGCTAACTCACAGGACCCACAGGATCAAATTCTCCAGAATTTACGCTATCTTCTCCATTTTAGCATGGTAAAAAACAAAGAAAATCGCTCTTCATTCTTCCGTCCTAAATATTTTCAAATGAACATAGCCAAGTTTGCACTACATAATAACGGTTCTATATTTTCCCGTCTCAACTATTTTCAAAGGAACGTGCACAAATTTTATATTGAATAAAATAAAGAAAATCATTTTATTTTTCCATTCCAAATATTTTCAAAAAATTATACCGGGTGTTCCTAAACTCTTTCCCCAAAATGAAACTATAAGTTCCTTTCGATAATATAACCATATTCTACCCTATCAATCCTTATCCGAAAATGTCTACTTTTAAAAGTACGTTAAGTTAAAGTTAAACCTAGCCCAGAATCGACGAATGTTGTATGGTACATAAACACTCACTGTCAGACTATGTTTATTTTTAAGAAAAACAGGAGTTCATATGTTACATAGTTACAGAAATTGTTCTAAATTCTTCCCTTCAGTAGCAATTTATGCTCGAAGGCGCCGACGTAGTGATTGCCGAACCCGTTCAAAGATGCCTGGAGTTTCACGAATCCTCTCACAGCCGTCAACGATCCTATCGATCAGTTCTTCTTCGGACGGTAGTTGGTTCATGGTCGTCTGAAATCAGGTACGGTGCAGATTAGAGAGATCAATGTCAACAAATGACCGGTGTGCATCTTTATCTTCGCTGTAAAGTGCAGTAGTCCGCCGATTAAGGGAATCGCACAACTGAAATTTAAGTCAACGTACCTTCAAAAGCAGACAATTTCGGACAAGCATCGATAGAGTAAAATATGGTTATTTTATTGTAAGGAGCCTATACTTACCTTTTGTGGAAAGAATTTAGGAACACGCGGTATACAAATTTTGCACTGTAGAAAAAACAAAGAAAATCGCGCTCAATATTCCCAGTCCTCCTTTGGAGGTCCAAAGGAGGCCACGCGAAGGTTACCTCGTAATGCAGTTATAACAGCGCGAATTACTGTGGCTGAGCGGTGACGGACATCGCGTCATTTATTTCACATTTACTTCCATTGAATAATTGCTGCTAATATGGGTCAGCATGTGAGGAGGTGGAGGAAGTGCTGTGTATTCTGTGCGTCCTTTGGTGTTGTTCTTTTCAGGAGAATTTTGAGCACAATTGACAATCGCTGTGGCGGCGTTGTGCTCTAATCGCAGTAGAATGGTAGTAACTGTACTCGTAGATTACAATTTTGATACAGAAGCATCAATTCAAATGGAATTTGAAAGCAATAAAAATGAAAATTTCTGTAGGGTGAGGTGCAATACACCTCAGGTCTCTCTTTGTAGAGTTAAAACGTGCAGAGGTATATGCATAAACTTAAGGTCCCTTTCGAATATGTTGAAATTTAGGATAAATCTGTGAGTCTTACCACCGCTAGCTATACTATTAAATTATTACACAGGAAGCAAGTGTGTCCTTGCATTGAAGAATGAAGCGAAATCACGAAAAGGCATAAGTGATCTGGTAACTTGTGGTATACCTGCCGGAAAGCCATGGTGCAGATTAAGATGGGTTTATCTGTGTTCAGTCAGTCGTTACTACCGGCACATATCTCCGGATACTAAACAAGAAGAGGTGAACACAGTATATAATTCCAAAACCATGTTAGTTCGAGCAAGTTCGCAAGCCCTTCAGAAACTATCGGAACATTCACTTAATTGTATCCCAAACATATGTCACCTTCAACGGCTGTGAAAACTACACAGTATCAACAGCTTGGTATAAAAAGTACGCGCATTTTTCTCCCCTAAAAATTCCAACATCATGTCAGAATCAGTCCAGAAGCTTTCGGAAGTTTTCTTTTATCTTTGGTTTTCATATAGTTTAGCTACTTTCAATGTCAAAGCAAAAAACAAAAATATATCCACACTTCTTAGTTGCCAGAACCAAGCTTCAGTACGTCAAAGGTTGAAGGGCAATTAATCCATAACGCAGTTGATTCAATTACAGCGCAGTACCGACATGTTGCCCGCAATGAGTTATAGTGTGGCGGCCCGCTGTGTTTTGCACTGCCCGCAGCTTAGGCCGCGCTCGTTATTGAAGGCAAATCCAATTTCCTGTCTACCGGACTGCGTAGAAAGTGCAGGCCATAGGTCTAGTACAGCGGTTCCAAACCTGGTCTATGCCTGGCACATTTAGAAAACTTTAAATATGGTCTCGCATCCCTTACAAAATTAGTAACTTATACGATGATAGAGACTGAAATTTACTCTAAATATGTGCAACAGATCAATTGCGGTAAATTTTGCTATATTGCATCATCCAATATTTGGCACCTCTAAAAGGTCATCTGGCACCCCGTGGGGGTACGTCCACTCCCGGTTGGGAAACCCCGCCTACTACGAAACAGGCGTGCTGTTGCAGATTAAAGTAGGCGTTGAAAAATTTCTTTTGAGGACCATTAATAATAATCATTTATTAAAAAGTGATAGATGGACGGTAAGAATTTTACGATATTTGCATAAAACATTATGGTCACGCAACATATAATATATTTTTTCTTCAGTGCAAAGTACGATCGATTGACTGGTGGGTTGTTTTGTCTATAAAAAACTTTTTTTTTTCTGTGGATGTAACGCGTGATTCATTAAGGAATGATTGGTACTGCGCATAGGTTATTTTGTGGTCTGTCCACGAATTCAAGCTGAGAGATTTTACGCACCTTCTGCAGAACTTCTTGACTCGCAGTGAGTATCTTTACCTCTAGGAAATTTCCGTTAGATCCATCTAAAAAACATTAATTAAAAACAGAAATAAAAGTACTAACTCTTGAGGTTAAATCTATAATGTGCAGAAAGGTATTGGCAGCTTGTTTATCTTGATATTGTAACTGCATCTTGTGTATCGCATGGGTGATCTTCCGATCTGTTTTTAAGCCATAAGTCATCGCATAACTGAGATCTTTTTTCTGGGTTTAGCGTATGCTTTTCCCTCCCGTATTTCCCCCATTTATCTCATTTCGTATGTACATCGGAAGCGGGAAACCAGCTGCACTTCTGCTCAATGCGAATATAGAGCCGCCTGATTTTTACACGAAATTCGTAGTTTTAAAATCGAAGTAACGCTGCGCATTTTCACAGCTATTAACGTAGCTATTGTACAAAAAGCTATAAAGTGCATCTTTCCTCTTTTGCAGGTGCTACACTTGATTGATCTTTCTATTTTTTTTAACCCTAAACCACGAAAATCTCAGCATCTCCGGAAGCTGGAAACCTGCTCCGGTTCCGTTAATTCTTGATGAGATTCCCGTAATTTCCGAAGCCCCGGCGCACGCTCAGCCGTCATGGGAATTTCCTCTTGTCATCCGTTAACGGCGTTGACAGAATGATATCTAACTGTGATCATTTTCACCTCGAGATAATTTCCTCAATGGTGCCTTAATGACTTGACAAAGACCGCCATGACTTGCGCTTGTCCAAACCATATTGACTGTTCAAAGGAAGTGCCTTGTGTGGCGTGGAGCTTTTTGTTCGACGGATTTAAAGCCTCATGAATTTTATTCCAATTGCAAGAAATTGCTGTTTTAAAGATAGGAAGTTTGATTTTTCGAGTATTTGCAGAAACGAAGTGTCAGGTAAACAGTGCGTTTTGCATGCAGTACTGCATTCTCTGGCGTGAATGCACATTCAACCTTTCTCGCATTTTCATGGATTTTTTGTAACTACGAGTAGCAAGTTTTCTTAATTAAGCAATTTCAGTTAGAAACTGTGAAGTGTCTACAGTGTAACGAATCATTCTTTCTCTTAATTTTAACCTTCGCGAACTTTCTCGTAGTAAAAGAAGTAAAGTGGCCAAAAGGATATTATCTTTGGGTATTTAGCAAAATGAAGTATCTTGTATGCATAGCGTGTGTTGGCATTGTACTGAACTTAAAACACATTTTTCTAGAAAATTATGTACATCAAAGACAGGACGTTTACTTTTCTAGTATATTTTCTTTCAAGGACTCGAAGTGTGTTGTGAAACGTGGGTTGTATTTCAAAGCTCGTGCATTGTTTCACTTCAACTAAATTTAGGGAAAATACAGGGGAGAGGAAATTTGGTTCTTTGAACGTCCGCGGACATTTTTGTATATGTGCTGTATTTTGTCGTAAGAATAACAGTTGATCGAAATTTTGCTGCATATTGCAGTGCCATTAATTCTTTAAACTTAAGGTATTCCATAGACAAAAATATACCAGACAACAAAAGAGAATGTACAAAATCTTCATGGCCAGGGAAAGCATGCTGCTCAACTTAGATGATCTACAACGGCTTTGTAATCTTACGCCTTCACCAACTGCAAAGCAGTGTGTTTACCCGAATGTCAATGTTTCTGCTGTTGAGCAAGTTGACCCGAGGTAAAACTATAGAAGGTAAACGTGTCCCTTGCAGGAGCATAGTCTGGGCTAACAAATTAAGATCTGGAATACAAAAAGACTGCATCATTTTTATCTTAATCTCGTGGCTCTGAAAATATGTTTCTCCTTCACCTTCCGCACAGCTAGATCACTTTCGGTGACGGCTGAAATGAAAAAATCATGTTTGCACTATTACTTATGCCGGGGTCACACTAGATATTTACACAGATCACTTGATGCAAGGATGCGAGACTCTGATGTCATTTATGTTTTTGTATCTATGCTACCGAGCTTAAATATGTATCTAAATGGGATGGGATCTGCTCATCCTAGCAACCAGTTGGGCGTAGAAATGCATATGTGGACCCGACACTAGTCGTACCTGTAGTTTTTGAATTACGTTCGATCTTTCAAAATACAGTGGGAAACTAATGTATAATTTTCTTCTGATAAAAATGCGATTTAGAACTGTAGATGCGTTCACACGATTTTTTTTCTTATTATGTAAACTACGGTACTTTGCATGATCATCGCGTTGCTGGTGTAGCCGTTTAAGGAACGGAAAAGTGAGAGATCGCTCATTTCTAGTTTGCTTCGCATACAAAGGGAGATCCAAAATTTAACTCCAAGCACTTACTACACCAACTTACGTGACGGCTAATATTTTAATAAATTCTTCAGTGAAGATACAACCCCATTTACAAAGACCCAATAATTCATTCCGACACGGAGTAGTTAGCATGTATGCCCAGGGTATATAAAAAAAACTGTCATGTGTACCCGAGCGCACGCATATACTTGACTTTTGCAACGCTTTATTTATTGTATGACAAAATTGTGGCAGTTCCGCGGGTGTTCCTTTTATGCTGAATTGTTTACTCACCCTCCCGGAATACTTCTCTAGTTATCGAAATTAAATATTTTATATTGATTCAAACTTGAAGGATTTGATATTTTATTATTTTACTGTTTGACGAGTATGGGATCTTAGTGTATCTTTGCGTAGGAATCGAAACTCATCTATTGTAGCCTATGGACTAACACTCACATGAATTCCTAAATTCATGTTCAACTATTCGTGGCCAGCTGGGCGATATCAGCCTGTAAATAAGTACCTAGATATTCGAGTGGAATGTTATTCATT
>LQNS02000226.1:6148784-6170468 GCA_001587735.2 Parhyale hawaiensis
GATCACTATTTCCGATATACCGATCACTATTTCCGATATACCGATCACTATTTCCGATATACCGATCACTATTTCCGATATACCGATCACTATTTCCGATATACCGATCACTATTTCCGATAAACCGATCACTATTTCTGATATACCGATCACTATTTCCGATATACCGATCACTATTTCCGATAAACCGATCACTATTGCTGATATACCGATCACTATTTCCGATATACCGATCACTAGTTCCGATATACCGATCACTAGTTCCGATAAACCGATCACTATTTCCGATAGACCGATCACTATTTCTGATATACCGATCACTATTTCCGATATACCGATCACTATTTCCAATAAACCGATCACTATTTCTGATATACCGATCACTATTTCCGATATACCGATGATAATTTTTAGCGGACTAAATTGTTGCCTTTATCAGCTGTCGTCTTCCTTTGTTGTAGGCCTGACGACAAGATGATGTCACTGCTACTTCGTCACGTTTCAGGAGGTTTGAATTTAGAATTAATAATAAATGTTTTTAATAAATTATAATAAATAATTGCTGCAATCATATTGAACGTTACACAATAACTGTGTAATTTCTAGTACAAGAAAAATGTGCCCTGATGCCACTCCATTAGGTCATTACCGTATGTCAGAAGTTATCCCGTCTTGAATGAAGTTACGACAAACTTTAATATCATCAGAAGTCATCCCGTGTTGAATGAAGTTATGTAAGCATACAATTGTACAATAACACCCTACAAGTTGTATCTACCACCTCTAAGCGTTCACGAACCCCGGGGGGGGGGTTTTTTTTTTTTTTATTACCGAGATTACATTTTTCCTATTTCGATAAAGTCTATGTCATTTGATTATATTCAGTTTCACTTCGATTAAGTTTGATTCATTTATTGCTCAGCAAAGTTCAATTGTAACAAGCTTTTGCTAAGAACGAATCAAATTTCCTATGAAGTGTATTAAATTTAATTTGCAATAAACTTTTACTCACCGTGAGTAAATCTTTGCTCATTTGGATTAATTCAATATTCATTTGGACTAAATCATCTTGTAAATGGCATAGATGCAATATGACCGTATGACCACTGAACATAGCTTAAGTAACTCTAGACTACAGGCACCACTGACTGGCACGAAGTTGAGCTGCGTTTAGCTCACCATAGCTTGACTTGTCCGGAACTTGAGACAACAGCGTTGGTTCTATCAGTTTCAATCGAGCTTCAAACGTTAGTTGCAAATCGATTACTCTGAATCATCATGTGCAGTTATCAGTAATCTGAAGGGGATTTGAGTTAGCTACTGCCGACAATGACTACTCGATTCAAAGTGGCTAAACCGTCGCTTCTGCTTGAAGTTCTGGATAAGTCATATCTAGTCTGCTTCACTCGTCTTTACCGAAATAATCGAGGATACATTTGTTGTTCAGTTGGGGCTCAGTACACTCATCATTTCCAAGATCTCTATCAATGTACCAGCATTCAGTACTAATCAAAGGCCACCATCGTTAGAATCTGTAACATTCATTAAAGGTCATCACATGTTTAGCTTTCCGAATCTCTGCCGGTGATAATTACACTTCATGTATGGTCCCATTGATCGTACAATATTCAGGGAGGGTTTGCAGATAATTTATGCTCAAAAGAATTTGTATTCCCAAGTATCAGGGAGTACGGATGAAAGACAACCTTTTAAGCTCGGGTCAACGTAGAGCTGGCCTTCGTACGGTGCACCGTATAGGCTGCCAGGTGCGTCGGGCGGCCAGTACCACCACACGTCGCGCACCCCACAGCCCCCCCCGTCCACAACAGGTTTGCAGTGTGTGGTATGCAGCCACCACTCGGCCAGCTACGCCCTCTAAATACACTCGGCAAAAAAGTACCCAGTGAAAAAGCACCCCTGCGCGCTTCCTGATATTACCTACATCACCCTGCGCCTTCCTGATATTACCTACATCATCCTGCGCCTTCCTGATATTACCTACATCATCCTGCGCCTTCCTGATATTACCTACATCATCCTGCGCCTTCCTGATATTACCTACATCATCCGCGCCTTCCTGATATTACCTACATCACCCTGCGCCTTCCTTATATCCTTGTACTACGCCTTCCTCATATCCTTGTGCTACGCTTCCTTATAACCATCTTTCCTGCGGAATTTGTCCTGTGCCTTCCTTATTTCTTGGTCTTGTGCCTGCCTGTTATATTTGTCCTGCACCTTCCTTAAGTTATATCCTTGTCCTGCACCTTCCTTAAGTTATATCCTTGTCTTGCACCTTCCTTAAGTTATATCCTTGTCTTGCGCTTTCACCACATCCTTGTCCTATGCTTTCCTTACATCCTATTCCCTGCCAAATATGTCGTACAAATAGGTTTGACATCTTGCTTGTCCTTGCATGACCAAGTTTGAACAGAGCTGTAAACACTGTGTCTATTTCTGATATTTCTAAGAGAAGGCAGGTAGCTTTAATGGATACGTAAAAAAATGCCGCCTCCGTGTCATAATGGTGTATTTAGCTGCTACGCAATTCATGCAATCAATATGTGAAATTGGCGCAGGGTTTTAAAGCCCTCAGAGGTTTAAATTGCGGGGAGTAACCGGCCACTAATGTACGATGTGCTTGTATCAACAAAGAATAAATGAATAATAATTTCATACTGAGATTCTATTCACAGAATTTACGACGGCTGAATAATTACAGAAGGATGTAACTGAGACAGACGAGAGTCATCATTGTTCTCTGATAATAGACCTAATACTCATCATAAGTTTATTTATATAGGCACCATGATTGAAGGAATATAGGTTTTAATCTCTAGATGGATCGGCAGCAATTTCTACTAACTGCCAAACAGAGCTAACCTATACTGCTGCATATAGCTAACAATAGAAAAAAATAACCAAAAATCTTTGAAGTCAATATAATTCTTGTATAACATAAAAGAAGTTTCATCCACCTCTGTTAGCTTAACGTAAGCTATGCTATTTACAACCCGAAAAGAAGTGTCATTCGTCTTCGTAACACTGTCCGCCCCATGTACTCCCAGGGTAAACATAATATGATCCTCCCTGCACATCGTCACGCAACAATTGCACCGGTCGCTTCAGCTCGCTTCAGAAAGTACAGGTCGTTATCTCACGGCTTATCTTGCTGCCTGGAGAGGTTTGTATTTTGTTGGGCTTTGCCTTCATGAGTTGTAGAAATTTATGGCTCGATGAAGAGGAGAATTTCGGCTTCCTCCTCTGCAGGTGCAGCCGATTTTGTGCGAAGTCTTCGATTGCCAGCGCATTCCAGGAGGATGGCAAACTGTAATTACGACTACAGCTGCTGTGTGAAGTAGCTAGCTTTGTGATATTAGTCTAAATTATTTCCCAGAGCAACGGATGAGGTGGAGAGATACCCTCTCCTCTGGTGCAGGCGATATTGGCCAAGGTTTGATTGCTTATTAATGCATGGTCTTGCAGCAGCGCACGATTACATCATACTATGAGTTATTAGCCGAATTTTCAGCTTGTTCACCACAGAGGGATTTATTACTCAGGTGCACATGCTGTACATACAACAACATATCGATGGTTTTACAGCAAATCAAAGCGTCGGTAAATGATATTTATGCATCCCAATCTCTTCAGTCATTGCAAAGTGTATGTGTAAGGAATTTTAGAATTCCTGCTACCCTCTGCCATGGTTTCAAACAGGTAACTCTATGCTAATCTACTGTATACTTACAATAGTGGAGCATTAGTTTCACAAATCTTGTAATAACAAATCAGTGCACTTACAGAACCATAATTCTTGATTCTCCTATAAAAAATAATAATAAAAATGAACTGAACTGCTTCGGGAACTACAACTCCTGTTTTTAAAGTAGCTACAATAAACTGGAACAAGTTTTCCTACACTAAATCTTCGTCTTACATGTCGCGCTCTTTATATTATTTCAGCACAATGCGGCGCTTGCAATCGCCTAGACTGCATTTCTTCGCGTGTTTACATTTTCCTTTTTAGCAGCTGTGGAGGGCATGCCAAGACTCACTTTAAGGCCACTCTACGCTGTTTATCTGCTCATCAAACGACCTGCTGTCCAAACACTGCCACCGTACCCAAAACACCGAGTGCCAGGCCCACCACTCCTCGCCGCCTGTGCGATTTCCCTTTGAATGGTTTTCNGGCCACTCTACGCTGTTTATCTGCTCATCAAACGACCTGCTGTCCAAACACTGCCACCGTACCCAAAACACCGAGTGCCAGGCCCACCACTCCTCGCCGCCTGTGCGATTTCCCTTTGAATGGTTTTCCCAGTACAAGTCTTCCATATACGAGGCATCCTATTTACTCTATTTTACTCAGTCTATGTGATCTCGCTACCTGAGTTTTTTTTTTCACTGGAACACAGTAGGAAAAAAAGCTGGTGAAAGTTTTTCAAATACATGGCATCATCTAAATTCTATTCAAGCATCAAAGCTCTTTCACCTACTGGGTTACAACAGGAGAAAGAACTGGTACAAGCCTCGTGGTACTAGCAAAATGAACTGGTACAAGTTTTTCTAACTCTAACCAGAAATGGGGATGGTCGCGGGGTCGCAGGTTATTTGCTTCAGAGCCTTCTGTCTCTGGCACCATAGCGCTTAACAGTCTGTGGTCGACTACAACCGTGTGTGCCTCTGGGGCCAGTTAGTAGGTACCTGCAGCACGAAAAAGAACGTGTGGGTTTCCAGGAAGGGTGCATGGCAATGGGCTGTGTGTGTCTCTCCTGATAAACTCTAGTATTCACTAGTGTATGATGACAGCAAAAAACCAGCGCCGCACTCTGAGAGCGCATGCCTCCTCCAAGCAACGGTAATAGACCGAATGATAGACCAACAAACAAGCGGACTGACGGATCGTTACCGAAGTTGATCATCTGTAACCCTGTACGATATATATATTACACATCTTTCCGACCAGTACGATATATTACAACATCACAGGCTAGAAATGTTTCTATGTACGTGTGTAGATATGCACATGCAGTGCGATATATCGCAACGCCCTACGATATTTCTAATCGTTCCTGTAAATTTTGTGAAGATCCGTCCGTAACTTTTTGAGTTAACGTTGCTAACAGACAAATAAATAAAAACCTCGACAAAAACATAACCTCTTTAGCGACGGAAATTACGAAACAGAAAGCCATGGAGCGTCGGTAAAAGGGTGAGTTGCGTGCATAATGTCACCTGGACCTCATCCGAAAAACATTACAGGTGACAAGTTGCAGGTGTAGTAAAATGTTGAGTTGCATCATGCGGAGGTTACGTTCGTCTCAGCGCAAAGTGTATATATCCAGTACACCCCATCCCTCTATCCATGTTCTTATTTGGTGTGGAGAGCGTTTTTGGTATTGCAAGTTTTCAACGCAAGATTACAATTTCAGTATTTTAGGTTTCGGTTGTCTCATTACAGAGCTGCATATTGTATTGTCCCTTTGTGTTATTAATCAAACTAAATATGAATAATAATTATCTTGACATTGTACTCCTTTCTGACAGTTAATGGTTACAATTTTCCTTTATTTACAAACTGCATTTTCTTAACATTCACAAGCTTTTAGTTATGGGTTTTCACAGTTTCTAATTCTTATTACTTCATTTTAACTAACGATGATGAGCAAAGGTAGAGACCGGTCAGCGTTGAGTAACTATGACTTGTAAATCAATGATATTTGCCTTACTTTTACTCATATACGGCACACACCAAAGGGTGTCGTTCCTACGGGAGTGTTAATATTAAATTTGGGCAGTAGAGGGTCGATTTAATTCGAGCAAATGCTTCGTACTCAAATTTTCTCAGCCTATTCCTACAGATTAAATTCTGATGAAAGACTACGAATTGTACACTTCGGACTGTTCGTACTTCCAGAGCAATTATTGTTATCACTATAGCCACACTTCACGACTCTGCATGTACGTGGAAAAATTATTATTTCTGTGCGACATCTCTAAGTCACAACCTCAAGTTTGTTTGTTTGTTATGACATTTGCCTCTCATCGTACGTACTTTCTAATGCGTCACTATTGCAACGGGTCTCTGTGTCGCGTACCAATTTCATTTTCCATGATACAGTTGCAATTGCTTGCATGCGCCGTCGTGCACGTGCCACATATTTCAAATACCTCAAAATAAATACATAAATAAATAACATTTATTTTCTCAACAGGTTGCAGTGCCTTACAATTTAGGGGCAAATCGTGCGCACTCTCTAAATCGTGTGACTGATGTTACGAAGTTTATTTTTTCGCACTTACAGCTGTCTGCTGGGGGCTATTATTCATCATTACCTAATTTTTCCCCAAATACAAGTAGTTCACATTTGCAGTCGACGTTACCGTGCGAGATGAACGAGGTATGAGGCAAGAGCGAAGACTTATATCACTATACATAGTGAGCTAAATGTGCGTCTTAAAAAATATTATGGTAGCCTCATTTGACCTTTGTATAGAGAGCTATTAGGGATAATGAGTTCACTCATTGAGCTACATGAGAAGGCACTCCTGTGGCTCTGGTAGTTGCTCCTGCAGCATAATTTCTGTAAGATGTTCTATGGTAATAGTGCGGCATTAATATTTTACGTTTAGTGGTGTTTTTTTTCGTGAATGCAGTCATCATAGTTATGAAAACCAAGCACTGCGTAATTGCTTAGGGTTATCTGACAGGTATGTCTTGCATTTCTGGAAGGCAAGTTGCTGAATAAGGTTATTTAGTATTAATGAAACTAGACATTTTGTATATAATAAACTGCTCCTCAATACTACCATCAAGCTGGTCACAAGAACTGTATGATGCAAATCTGTCCAAGATATAATAAGGCCTGTTACCTCGGCGCCATTAAGCTTCTCACAATTAATAATTATAATTGATACATTTCTCAAAGTATTTCGTCATCGTGAACTGAATGTATACCTAAAAAGAGAATAGAAATCAACTTTTATTAATGTTAATAAAGATGAAACAGTAAAGCGTAATTTTTGCTTCGAAGTAGCTTATAATAAACATTTACTTAAACAAAAAATACTCAAAAATTGGTGGCTTCATGATGGCGAGTTGTCTTGTTGCATGGAGCCTATATATTGTATGTACAAAGTATCATAGATATCACCTCCTGATTTTATGTGATAGGACAAACTTCTAGTCTGCTATGAACTTTTTTCATATAAATTTGCTATGTTTATTAAAACATGTATCATACGGCACGAAGCTAGTACATGCCATGAAAGCTCTCTAGAGAAATATTTTCCGTTGACGGACATAGATTTTCAGAACATGGAGACGAGGCTTGCTGCTCCCAACTTACAACGGTGCTGGTCTTGACGATGATTGTTGCAGAGGTTGTGACCAGCAATACCTTGTCTAGCCATATTCTAACGCTAACGTACTTTGCTTAACCCAAACATATCTCGTCTAACTCCAACGTTCCTCGTCTGATCGTAAGCTTCCTAAAATGCACCGCCAAAACCATCGTCAAAACCACCGACGTTGCAAGTCACGAGCTCGCTGCTACCACGACGCTTTTTCTCCTCCTTCAACATTCATTATTTATCTCATATGAACACCTTTAGGCCGAACTGATAGTGTACAATTTTAACTCTGGTATCTAATGTTCAAAGTATATATTTGTTGATAGTAAATAAACACCAAGCAATGCACAATGGCTAGTTTATTACTCCAGTAGGATACGAAGGTGCATAGCTTGTATTATGCTTTATGCAGCATAATTCGCGCACGGAACAGTTGCCTCCTACCCAGCAAACAGGTTTGCAGGTGGCTTGAGGTGTTGGACCAACAGGTGAGGCGGACGTGTGTACAGTCCCGTGATGTAAGCAACATTGTACACAAGGTGAAGGGCGAACGGCTGCACTTTGTTTACGTTACCTCGTGCGCTGCACAGGCCACTTCTGTAGGGTAGACTTGCTGGTGCCGCTCTGGCGAGTTATATTAGTGTTGTTCCCGGGGTTTATCCTATACAAAGCTGTCAATATTCTAGAATTAAGTGAAGGATGATTTTTTATTAGTGAACTTGTTGTATCCTAGATGCTAAAAATCTTTTATTTTTAATTATTACACGGGTTGTACAAATTGTTGGGTAACTTTGCGTTTTTATGTAAATTTAAGTAGTGGCAACTTCTGTGTGCGCTTGCTTTAGAGTTAAAATAAAATGGATATAAACAAACGACCACCGTTTTTATGAAATGAGCTATAACTTTACAGTTTTTAATTATTTGGCAGGTGTAAAATAAAAGTCCTGTTATGAGACAAAAACGTGCATTCAGCATCAAATGAAAATTCAACCATGAGATTTGTTCTTGGAAAAGAAAATCGATGTTAGAAATGTTGGAGATCCTGATGAGATATCTTTACCCTTAAAAAAAATGTGATGCTTTCTTCTGTCCCTTCGAAGGCTGACGAGGGTAGTTCGAGGGGTATGGTATATCCAGGCTTGCCCCGATACATTTAAAGAGGACAGTGTAAAAAACCCATGTTTGACTAGTCGGGCACTTTTTACACGTTGTGGTAGGGAATCTGTTTGTTGCATCGTTTTAATATCATGCGTCTTTAAGTTTGTTTGTCGTGAAAATTGTCTCTCATCGTACGTACTTTCCCACCACTGAAATAGGGAGGCAAGAACGTAAAACCTGTTGTGAGATCCCCTCTGTTGGCTGGTCATACACAAATGGAGTGACATGGGTAGAAGACGACACAAAGACAGATTTTTCAAGGCATCTTTGCTGAAGAATGCCTGCCCAGACGGATCGGATGAGAGGAGAAAATGAAAATGGATTGCAACTAGCGGAAATCGTCTTCATCGATTATGCGTCAACAAAAGGGGCGTGTTTGCAAAAAGTGGATTGATATTTGGAAAGTTCCAGACGGAATTGCGAATGCCTATTTTTCTTATTTGGAGGCCAATTTTGTGCCATCATTGAAAAACATTAAATTTAATCAAAGATAACACCAATATTCATGAGTGATATCGCACTGTCCCAAATATGTAACTAAAAGTAATATTCTTTAGACACCGTTTAATCAAGTGACCAGCGAGTTTATTTGATTTAAACTCGACGGAAAATTTAGGGAATGTTCAGAAGAGGAGGAGGAGTATATATCCAAGTGGATGGCACTGCTAGTAGTCTGCAATGCTTCATATAACAGCGACGCTGGCCGTGTTCATCCCTGTTTTAAATTTGAGACTTAGAGATTGCTCTCGCGAATTATTATTTTTGCAAAAGTTCTCAACGACTTTCCAAATACATACAGTATACTGTCTCATAAAGCTTGAAGAGTTGCAATCAGATGAAACATCAATTTTGAGGGTTATTTTTGTATTTTTGAAGTACAGTATCACAGAGCACAAATGTAAGAAGACTAAAGTAAGTATTTTTCAATGTCGCAAAGAGAAGAAGAGGAAGAAGAAAACAAAAGAAAACGGCTACAGCGGCATATTCAAGAACACAGACAGCTTCAGGGCGACAGCTGCGTCCATCTCTCTAAAACTTGAAAAAAAAAAATCGAAGATAATTTGGATAATATGTAAAAATTAGAGACATTTTGCACCCATTCGTGCGCCTACCCACTCATAGTCTTTCCCTGTGAAGGCTTCATTGACTAGATCTAATACTGATGGGTAAGCCCGTCCTGACAGGTCATTTTGTATATGGAACTTAGCATTTTCGTTTGCACATTCTCCCGCAGTAATTACTTATGTCTCCTCATGACCTGAAAAAAGGATAGGATATGTAGCTCTCGGCCCCACACCACACATTGTACGCCAACAAGTATGTTACTATCACGAATCGTTTGTTCCCTCACATTAAGCCACTCCAAGTTTTTTCTCCAGTATAAACACTAAGAAATTTAACGCTACCTGCTTGCCAAAGACAGACTACTCTGGAAAAAAAATATATACGGCTCAACTTCTATTTTTCGGCAAGAGGGGACGAGAATAAAAACTTTAAATGCGGTAGAGCCATACTTTTTTAAAATCATAATTAGTTGTCGACAAGGAAATCTCAAAGATTGTTCGTCAATGTAGTAGAGCTCAGTGTAGGCCGGGTGATGTAGTTTCTACAAGTCAACTCCGGGACTCTGATTACGAATATGCAGGAACATTATGTGCCAATGATTTTTGGGTCTACAGTATACAGCTTTAGCTTATAGTTTCTTCTAATAGCATCAAGTAGTCGAACTGATCGTAACCTACGAGTAGTATTTATGAGCTGCTTCAGGTACAAACAAGACATTCATTGCTAATATTAAAAGTTACTGTTGGGGAAGTGCTTGGTTCCCTTTCTTTTAATCTGCTGTAGTTTTACTCTTTTCGTTTCCTCTACCGCATTTTCCAATGAAGAAAACTGTGCTTTTGCTTCATTATGCATCCAGCCCTCTAAAGTCTTGTGTATCCTGAGAAAGAAAGAGCTAATGCAATTTCTACGAAAAAATATAAAATTAAGTTCATGGTTACGCACTACCATGTTCACCATTGCAAGGAATGACATACGGTGTTGCAATAACCCTTAACAATGATTCGAGGAAATAATTAGCAACAACAAGCCTATACCCACTCTTCAAGATGTTCCAAATGGTTACTTCGCAGTATATTTTCCGACAAAGCTCACCAATAAGTCAATACCTGTTCTGGTGGATCGTGCCATCATTGAGACGTCATCAGGGACTCATCTTCATTAGAAATGCTTTCGCAGTCACGATAAGTCTTTAATTTCAGTATTCAGCGTTAGTCGTGTCTGAACTTTGACTGTATTGGGAAGCATTTATGCAAATTGAAGCTGCACGCCTGTGCGGTACGTTGAAATGCAATGAGTGGTTCCTCAGTCCATGAAAAATTGCTGTAAATGAAACCTCCATGGCTGGGTAAACGCAAGCGATGGCGAATATTGGAAATTTCGACACAAAACATCAAGTGTCTTGCAGAGCCGCTGCAGCCCAGGCCTGCCCTGAAAGTATAGGTGCCTGGACAAGTCTTTCCTGAAAGTAAGGGATGATGATGGCAGTCTTATTAGAACGAAAAAGAAACATGGCGACGCATTAGTGAAAGAAAATTCTTTTTTAAATGCGTCCCCACAAAATGAAGCCTCATCGATCAAGTTGATATCAACCCAAACGAGTTTTTGATGCAATGCTAGTTAGCATGTTTACCATGATAAGAAGAGAACACCACGATGCATTGGTGAAAGAATGCTCCATGAAAAACATCTGAAGCAAACAACGCATATCCATCATGGTTAGGTAAGCCAAGGCGGGTCTTTAATGGACACGCGAGTTATATGTCCAGGAATTCTATTACAGCCTCAGTTAATATTATAGTTCGTTTTCGAAAAGTATTAATTGAAAAATGTGCTCCACAAAACGCAGTCCCATAAATCACATTGACGAGGGCTACGACAGCTCTTTGGCATTAGGGCAAAGATTTTGAAAAATCAGAGGATTATGAAGCTCGTTTTAGAAAGATTGAAGAAGTTCTAGCAGAAAACATGTAATTTAATGCGCATGCACCTCAGCAAAGAATGTTATAAAGGTAACAAATTTTTTAGGTGCTTCTTATAATCATTTGAGAGCCAGAGGTACAATAATATATACATCGTGTTGCTCCATTTTATTATGTTGCAGCAATTTTCCCTTCTCTGAGCATTTCTAGAGGATCTCCAGTAACGGCAGAGTGTAAGTTTTGGTTGACTAGGCAGAGTGCTGGAAGAGTCAGTCCAAAAATGGGTTGGCTTAATCCATTTTTTTTCTCATGATTTAATCTTTCTGGTAGGAATAGAACTCATTGAAATGTGGTACATAGACCAAGCCACGAGAGAAATGGTTAATTAATCGTTGACCTTTTCTTTAAGAACCTGGAACACTTCAAAAGCTAAGCCTATGTTTACAAAAAGTAAAATAATTTAACTGAAACATGGCTACCATGTTCGCGAGTGATAAAGCTATATAAGTAAAAGTTATAGTCGCCTTGATCGCATGCCCCTGCTAAAGCAAATCTACTGACAGTAATACGTGTTGCGGATGAGCCCCCTCTAAATCCCAGGGAAGTGTACAGCTGCATCGCGATCCGATCACAGACTGTCTGAGCTATGGCTTCATAGACGGAAGTATCATACGACAGCTGTGCCATCCGACAGAACAATCAGTCTATCCCTCAAGTAAACTACCAATGACAGAAATGCTGACTTTCCTCCCTGGCCTGGGAATAGAACGGCCGACTGGTGACAACGGGCGAGGCAGCAGCCCTCTCCACGACACCACTGAGGGTATCACTAGAGCTCCGATTTTGTGTTACGACTCTTACGATGGCTCATTGGGAATCAATTTTCTTTATCACCGCGCCATCCAAGTTTCTCTAGAGGACACTTAGACTTTTTAGGACGTAAAAGGATTATGAGCGAGTTTCGTTGGGACTTCCTAAAACCGATTGGCCAGCTGCAGAGGTCGTCCATTTAGGAGCCCGGCAGGTAATTAGTCTAAATGCCAGCTGGAGGGCGGGCGATGCTCTTAAATGTCAGGTGCAGGAGTGGCGCCCTAAGAGGTGGATAGCGCCATCAGCCACACCTCTGCACCGCGTTATGTCTTCTTAATAAATGTCTAGCACTCTATTAGTCATTTTTATGCTGAGTGGAATGTCTTTTTCTTATTGGATAGATGACATCCGTCCGTACAGTGTATAATATCTGCATCATACTTTGTGTTATTATATGGCATAACATCCGCAAATCTCCATAGCATCGAAGCATATAATGACGTACGCCTGTGCCTGTTGCTCAGTCATACTTGAGCGAGTAGCGTACAGTCTTTTTTATGACTCTTTTGCTATTGCTTTTATGTAACTAATTCAACAATAACCACATCAGTTATCTTTGGACTTCTCAGCACAGCCTTCACTCGCTAAAGGGATCGGAGTCCCATAGAAGACATAGAGGGAAGATGAACGTTAAAAACTGAGATTCTAGTTACTTATGAGCAGCGTTTCCAGGAACTATATTACTGAATTAGTGGAAGATATCCAAGGTCTGTAGATGGGCACGAGTTGTTGAGCAAGAATAATTTTAAGGGCAGAAAGTCTGAAATTTCAATTCTGAAATCTGTGAGTCAGCGACGTCAACCGCCGAGTATTTCCACTTTGACACTGAAATTTGAATTTATTTTTTTTTTACATTATTGCTGCCAGTTCTTTCTCTACAAAACTGTGGATTTTTTCTTACCAGGGATTCCGTGAAAATGAGGACCATATTCTTTACAAATGTTCAAATTCATCATAAAAACAGAAAGTTCTCTTTAAAATATATATACGTAAGAACGGAAAGCTTTGTGGGATTTTTTGAGAAACTACAGAATATTTTTACGGCGTCGAAAATGGTTCGACTGAGGGTAGTAACATTTGCTATAGCTACTGGATGAATATTACCATATCCATGTAGTCCATTATGTACTCAAAAACCGTGAGCAGCCCATTAAAGATTCCGCTCAGTTGATTTAACTCAAAAAGAGAAAAACACCGTCATTCAACCCACCTGCGTACAGCTGAGCTCTATTTGCGCCGTAGAATTCAATACTTTTTTTTTATCGCGTTATATCACTTGGTAGTGCTGCTATAACTTTTTCCTGTAACTTTTTTACTATAACTTTTTTCTATAACTTTTCCTTTTCGGCCACTCTTCAAATTTACTGTTCAATTTTGATCGCCACGTTAGTGTAGAGATATACATAACATGGAAACAGTCCAACGCAGAGCAACAAAATTGATACCTCAGTTGCGAAACAAGCCGTACGAATGTCGCCTTAAAGAATTGGGCCTGATTACTCTCGAGCAAAGACGACTCAGCATACATCTAATAGATGCATTCAAGTACTTGAATAGCTTCAACGACGTGCCTATAATGGGAATTTTTGAAAGAGATGTCAATGATCGCCTGCGAAATAACTGTCAAAAACTCAAGCATAAAGTTCTAAGAACAACCTTATGTCTGCAGTTCTATCCGTATTTCATAGTGAACATTTGGAATAGGCTCCCTTCAGCCGTTGACGGCGCGGAGACGGTCAACGCTTTTAAAAATCGTGTTAATAAACATTGGGAGAGACATCCTCCACAGCTAAGAACTCCTCCTCCAGGAGTCGAAAACTCTTAACGGCCAAAGTTTCCGAGGCCACCTTCATCCATTTTCTTCTCTCTTCCGCTCCGACTACACAAATAGACGTCTCCAAGCCCTGCATACCAGCGGCTATTAATCGTGCTTGCTGCGTTCATGCATGATCGTCTCTTTGACTGAGATTCTCCACCCCCCCTTTCTTTTTTTTTCTTTGTCATCTGTGTCCTAGTGACATAATGGCAATACCTCATAGAGGGCCGGAGCGTAAAATTCGCCCGTCTCTTTGGGAACGGGCCTGTTACTTCGTCTACTGCCGCCTATCTAATCTAATTTTTACGCCCTCTACTGGCGCCATTGCAAAGACAAAGACAAGGACTGAGAGAACTCGATGATGTTTACCTGAATGGGACGGGATCACAGCGTACTGACTAGAGTACACCATGGATTGGATAAAATGCGTAGAAGATTTAGCCCTATTTTAACTAGCCTATACGCAACGGTTTTTTTTCCACTACAATATACTGAGACAATAGAACTTCGAGCAACATAATGCAGCCTGGTAGAAATAGATTTCATATCACTCCGCCTGGTATATTTATTGAAATTAAGAGATCATTGGATCCTACAATAATGTCACCTACAACGTTTTAAAATGAGTTCCAGCTCTTTATTAGCTAATTCATTTCCTTGTTAAATTGCTAAATTTTTGTAAAAATAATTTCATTGCTATCACCTACAACATATTATCATGGAAAAATAATAATAATAATACGGTAAACCCTGTTTATTGAAATACTTTTCGCATCTTTTTGGCGAGACGTTTGAAGTAAGTTCCCAGCAACCCTGTTATACCGGACGCGCCTTTTTTACTCAGGAACAAGCCAGATGTTCGCGACTGGGCAATAACTTGCACTCGGTACTATTGCACTCTCTCCAAATTAAAGAGCGTGTCATCCCTTTGCTGAGATACAATCGGCCTGCTGGCCACAAACGATATCACAGCTTCGAACGGCGCCTGAGAGGCAGTTCGCCAGCAGTAATGGGGGGCTGCTGCTTTCAGTACGGCGCCGCGAATAGGCTACAAATGTTCCGCTAATTGTACGTTGCTTAGCAAGTTACCTGTGAGAAAAGGGACTGCAGCCAACACCATCTACTGGCAAATTGAAACAAACCAACGCTTCTGCTGGGAACTGTCTGAGCTCTGCAGCCAGTTTTTGTCACAATGTAGGTACGCTTCTTCCCTGGGCAGTCTTGGGCAGTCCGAACCAAGAGGATGAGGTTTTTCAGTGAACTCCAACCCCGCAATTAACTGCTTGTTCTGGGCAGCCAGCGATTCTAAGAAATGTGAAGAGCTTTGCTTTACCGATGGACTTACAATACAGTCGGTATATTTTAAATGCGCCCTTCAATCTATTAATTCAACAACTGTATATGAGTAGAGTAGACTAGCATATATGGGATAATGCACGGGTCAAAAGGTCCATTCCTAAAAAGGAGGTAAAGCCACATGCACAGTCTCTCCAGCTTGAGCCACTTCTGCCTAGCACGTAGACTAGATAGAAATTTTGAGCGCGATTCAGTAAACTGCAGTGAATTTATGCTGCAGTTATGAATAAGTTCTATTACATTGGGTGAAGAGTTCTGTTAAGTTTGTTGGATCGTTTCTGAAAGACATAGAAACAAAGTTACTTAGAACTATTATATTTTAAACTAGTGGACCTGCACGTGAAAAAATTCACACAATAATCGATATTTTTTATCAATTTAGGCCGTTGCGGAATCTTCTCTTCTTTGACTTGCTTCATTTTCTTCATTGATCCTTTGTCGTGCTTTCAACCTCAGAGTTTTTTTCTTTGACTTGTAGTTTTCTCATTTTCTCGCTCACGCTCATCAGCAACTTTCATTCACTTCTGTAACCTTTCTGCTTCAAGTCTTTCTGCACTGTATCGCATAGACGCTTCGTCTCTCTCCATGCATTCGTAGAACGTCTTTGATCTTGAAACTGCAGAAGTCTCGTACTACTTATACGTTCCCTATCCTCCTTGATTAGGCTTGAGTCTTCAATAATGAGGAGCAGAAAAAAATATTGAGTAAAATACTGCAATAAACTTGAATGTAGCTCCAGCCAGCTTGTATGCATGTTTGCGCTCCGTAGCCAAGATATGGTTTTGCGAACTTAAATATCTGCTTCACTGAAATTTTGAAATCTTGGGTTATGAAACGAAATTCGCACCTTGAGAGAACGAAAGTGTGAGGGATGATATACGTGGTATGGAACTGAAGGAGCACATGGTAATGGGCGGAAATACATAGAATGGCAAGATCTGCTTCAGCGATTCCCTTTGAACGGGAATAATACTGCTGTAGAAGAAGAAGTGAACGACAGTAAGCTAGAAGAAATAGTTGTCTACTGTCTGTGAAAAATCACCCCCTCCAGAGCGCTTCGTTGACCATATACCGAATTTATACGTCATGACCTGAGAGAAAAAAGATATAAAATAGGACTCTAGAAGCTACATACATAGTGTTCCGATTTCAAGAAGTGTTTCAAGCGAGTTGTATCTTTAGATAAAGGGATAATGATCAGCCGTCGTCCCGTCGCCATCTACTGCAACCTGGTCATCGATTTACAAAATCTGCAACCTGGCTTATTTTTCACCTATCTATTTACTTCAAAGCGGACACGAAATAAATAAATAAATAAATACACGAAGCGTTTCATTATATAAGGATATTATGAAGTAGATCATCAGGTAGTTGCAGTTTGAAAAGTTTAATGAGTGCATTGGTTTCTGTGTTCCGCTGTTTATTTTGAGAGAAATAATCATTTAAGAGTGCGAAAAAAATAGGTATTATAAAAAAGATTTTCTTTATTGTAGCAAACTTCCACTCAAGCACAGCATTTTATGAACGTATTGACAGTGGGTTAATAAATAGCCCATATGATGCAAATAGCAAATGAAAATTAGAATGATTTTTCATACTAGCCCTTACCCAATGATTATACATGTGTACATCAACTGAATCTAGTGATAAAGTCAACAAAATAACTTTGAAAAACAAGAATATTGAAATGTTAAGAAACGAATAGGAAAGTAGACAACTTACTTCATAAAATTAGCAATCCAAATTCTTTGTGGCTAAAATCCATCTTTCGTTTACTGTGGCAAGGAAAAACGCGCAGACAAAAGCACTGCTGCCTGATTTCGTATAATAAAGAACAAGACATTCGGCTTGAGGCCACAGAAATTGAGTTCAATTAATCCTTTATAAATCCAAAACAGATTTTAATTGGTGCCGATATTGTGTGCAGCTTACGTAAGATTCAAGCATAATATGAGCTCCTCTGAGTCAGATTAAGCACCTTTTCTAACTGAACTAAACCTATCCTAACCGAGCCTAACCTCTCCCTAACTAACCTTAAGTATACCAACTGATCGTACCCTAATCTGACGCATACGCTCACTTAAGCTGCATACCTATACTATGCCAAAAGTATTTCATTCCTAGTAGGAATTGCAGTTTGCATCTTCAAGTTTTAAGGAACGTTTTTGACATTCCAATTGGTGTCATCTTGCAGTAAATTTAGCGATTTTCTTTAGTGTGATTCCCTAAACTCAAGTATTCTCCGTAAAATAGCTAGAAAAATTTTACCAAAATTACGAAACAGGCGTAATTTTTTTTCGGCAATGGTGTTACCATCGTCTTTCCTATGGGTAAAATTACCGGCTATTTGTTGAGGCGTAAATTTAGAACAAAATTGGTTAGGCTCCGAAATTAAGCTTTGGAGGCTTGACTTGTCGGATACTTCAGACAGAAGCTTTGGATTTGCCCCTTCGAAACGTGTTGAAGTGTCGCAAGCAATGCGATCACATTTTGCCTGCACCAAAATCCGATTTACGGAGCAAGATTGCGGTTCTGGAGGTGTCTAGGATAACCGATTGAGGATTGTCAATGCCTGCAACTCAATTCAAGTTGTCGAAGCCAGCGCCCCTGCCGGAAGTTGCGAGCAAGTTAAGCACTCAAGGCAACATTTTGGCGCCCAATCGAACATGCCTCTAATGTCCCCAAACTGAGACAGAACGCATAACATCATTATTTTTTTTTTCGCTGATCCCCAACATATTCTTGCAATGAGGCTTTAAGTACTATGAATCCATAATAGATCCTTTTAATTACTCAAAATTTTGTTAAGCTTGACCGCTTCCCCAAATTCACTGCCAGTTTTTAGTTATTTTAGTTCTAAAAAATATTGCATGTTTCCGGTTTCTGACACCGCTGCCGGTATTTATAGAGTGTACTTTTAAAATTGATACACTTTATATTTAGTCCTCCTATTCATAGAATATTCAATCCTATGCCGTTTACGAAACAGTGTTATTCGTATACCTAAAAGAGCAAGACTGGTTCGTGCATTGGAGGTTTCATTCTTTAGCTCACGGTTCTTTGTATATACGGAGAAGTTACACAAATATTGTTATTTCTACGAAGCTCAATGTTTATTTCAAGCATGAAAAGGTTTAACACATTTTCTTAGTTACCTCAATAATGAGTTATAATGTCCAGTAGAAATTATTTTTAACTAACATAAAAACACGTCTGTGATCGAAATTGCAACTGACGACGAAGATAAAACATGAATCTTGGGCCAGTCATTGAACATTTGGAACTATATATGAATTACAGTTGCTTTTGCTTTTCAGAAATGCCAAGGCGTTGGAGAGGCTCACGGACATTTCATTTTTATTGAGAAGGAACTACTAAGCACAAATTAATCTGATTGATTGTGTTTAAGGTGCTTTTAGCGTTTACTTCTCATTTTGAATGTGAATAATCCAGTTATTAATTTACCAAATGTCGTGGCTTGGAGCATACGCTCTTGTTACGTTAAACATTTGTTTTTGGAAAAATAAGATTAACTAAAACTTACTTGGCCGCATAGTCATTCTGGGCAGTAACGATTAATAGGTGGTGTTAGGTACATTATATGCATGTCTCCGTAACTATGGGATTTAATTTATCCTTACTGCTTTTGTTGTTGTTGTTATTATAATTATTATAGAAGTTTAAAGGTGTGTTTACAATTTGTCAGAGCGAACACAAGGCAGCATTTTCTGCTCCCTTATACACGTATATAATCTGTTGTAGGCGCTCAGACCAGTTTGTCTTGTGATCATTGCATGAGACACGTGTACTATGTACTGTCTATGGGGCATCCGGGAGAGGATGTCAAGATGGAATGCTAAGCGGTTTTCTTTCACCTGAAGGTTTCCGAAGCAGCAGCGGTTCGTCGCACTTTGTTTCATTGTACGCAAATACTCCGTCGGCAACAAGAAAGCCTTCCTTAATTTATGCTCCAATCTTTCTACGATAATTAACTCGGCATAATTGCTGGTTGGCCATTGGGAATACATGACGAGCACCATAGATAGCTTGCTGCTGATCATCTTTTGTTTCATTTGGTAATTGTATTTAGTATCTGATTCCTGCTGAATAAATACGCAGAACATAAGTGGATTCTCAGCCTATTTCTATAGTCCCTCGATACGGTAACTGCTGTTGTATTAATTTATCTCTGTTTTCTCCTAAAGACTTCTTTTCATTGCTCAAGTAACTCTGCTGTAATTTAACTTGACGAACTGTACCATTAGATCGGTAACTTGTACTCTGGAGTCTGAAAATGTAAAAAAATATCAGTGAAAGACACAAAACTCGGTGATTTTCAGAATGATGGTTTGACAGCAATATTTATGGAGACACTGAAAGTAGAGAAAACGTTAACCGCTTCCTTAGGTATTTTTCTAATTTGTTGTAAATTAATCCTGGAATATATACTAATTTTACCTTTTACCTGTAGTGCATTTATTATTTTTGCTACTATCTGTAGTGAAACTAAATCGAGGATGCGTATTAGTTAATGTGGAGTATGTCTTTTCCCCCCGGCAGGGTCAGACATTTTTCGTGTAAGGTTGTGTTATGTTAAACTGGCTGTGGGTTACTGTGAAGACTCTAATTCAGTATGAAATTCATATAACAAGAATATAGCTCTTCACAAACTTATTTCGGATGTTCAATTAAAAAAAAAAGACACATTCAGCAAACATGTGCATCAGCCTATAATCGAAGTAGTTAACCCTTTAGCTACCTGGTGGCTGAAAAAGCTTCCTTTCGTGGGAATAGCATTATGGCAGTAATCATATATGGTCACTGGTCCCGTAGAGGGTTAAAGTAATACTTCAGCCCTTTCGGAATTGAAGGCATCTCCAGCTGGTTATGAAAAGGAACACTTTTTCCTGCGAAAAGACTGATAGAATTCTCAGTATCCCTTCCAAGTGTTGCGGCAATTGCCTTTTACTTATTTACATACTTTATTACAACCACCAAGAGAATTGTGCTTCTGTTGGCGTTTGTTATTCTCTTTGTCTGTTGCAAAGATAACTCAGAAACTTACGGACGGATCTTAATGAAATTAACGGAGAATGTTAGAGATGTTAGGAGGAACAGATGATAAACTTTTGCTCAAGATCTGTCCAATCGTTTATTTGACTGCCTATATTTTCTTCCCAATATAACTCAAAATATAATAGACGGATCTTAAAAAAAGTACAGGAACTGTTAGAAATGCTAAAAGAGCACAAATAACCAAATATTGGCACTGATCGGCTCGTTCGTTTGTGTGTTTGACTAACGTTTGTCTCGGAGTCTGTCAAAACATAACTCAAAAATTTGCCGACGAATCTAAAAAAAAAAAAAATACAAGAATTGTTAACGTTGTCAACAGGCACAGGTGATCACATTTTGGTGATGATAAAAAGAAATTCTTGGTTTCAAGATCAATTTCAAGTTTTCGTTTACATTGCCTTGCTTGGCGAAGTCATGCGCTCTTAGTGTGCTCTAGTTTTAGGTACTTCATAGATAAATTTACTATTATGAACAGTATACTCAATATGCTCCAGGAAAATACAGCTGAAATAATTTTTCAAGAACTCACTGTAGTAGCAGACTTGTCTATCGCATTGTAAAACGAACTATTGCATATCATCGCGTATTTTACGGGAAAACATTCGATTTGCTTTGCATTTTTACGGAAAGTTGAGAACTTGAAACATAAATTTTAGAAGAATTAAAATAAGTGAAGTGAAGTTTAATCTGTTAAGAGCATTGATAGCTTTGTAGGGAGCTGGGTGTATCAGGCAAAGGATATGCTAAGTTTATTAAGTCAGCATATTATGTAAATATGTTAGTTAAGTACATATGGAAACCGATAGAAAGCTTTGTAAAAAAACTGAATGTACTAGACCAGTTGTAGCGTACTGCATATATATACATATATTCTGGTTCTAGATGGCGTACATATTGAAGAATTAGATCAGAAGCAAATAATACAGTTGAAATTTTATTACCCATGACGCGTTTCGCTGTAACCTCAGCTCATCAGGTGGGAGGATCGAAGATGATGAATAATTCGTTGACATCTTGAAAATTTTAGCGGTTATCACATAAAGATGGTATATATGATACCGGTTTGAG